>MEJB01000017.1:11825066-11929600 GCA_001752375.1 Rhazya stricta
GMCTGTTGAATCCCTATTGCAACCATCCAAGATTTCCATATCACTGCTGATACAACCTGTACTCGTGACGGACTTGCCTTAGGAAACTGATTTATCACCCTTGTTTTAAGCAAATCAACTGATGAGAAATCGAAAACAAATCGTTTATTAACTAGTTTTTCATCTGGTGGCAGCAGTGCAGGACACTTGGGATTAGGCCTGAAATCAGGTGAGTCTCTAGGAGGGAAAAACTTTGCGGAGTCGAAAACAGGTCTGATCATATTGCTTGTACCATAAGAATTAGCAGCCCATGCTTTGATGAAGGTACAAAGGGTGCTTCCATCTGCAATCCTGTGTGATTGGCATATTCCTATCGCTATTCCTCCACAAGTAAAGAAGGTTACTTGTATGGCCAGCAGTTCATTCCCGTCCGATATGCATCCACTTGATTTACAAGGAATCATCTGATCAAGAACTGCAATATCTGGGGCGTCTATAGTGTCGGCGAGATGATTATCAACATAGGCTTCTGAATAGTAAACTCCTTCATCATTGCAATCAATTGAAGTCTGCCCTTTGATCCTTCCCGCAAGGGGGTAAAATTCTGTCAGAGTATCTGAAAGTGACTTTGTTAGCCCTTTTGAGAGTTCAAAGTGTTGCATATTTTGGCTACTTTTGCTCCTGGAGTAGTAAAGAATCAGAGGAATATAAGAATGAGGTATTCTTTCATCTATGAAAGAAAGCTTGTATTCTCTAAGATGAGATGGGGTTGGAGAGGAAGGTCTAATGTACTGTTTGGAAACTATATTAATCTTCATATTTTGAATGGTTTTGATTTGTCATTTCCACTCCTGGAATGCTAGTAATATAAAAGAATCAGAGTGGATGAATTGATTTTCCACCTAATCTCGCATCATGAATGAGGAAACGATCAATTTTTAATCTTTCTCTCCGATACAGCAGCTTGAAATTGAATCATGTAGATTTCTGGTCGAATCTTTTGATTCTAACAGGATTGCTTTTTTGACCTTTTTAACATTTTGTTCAAATTAAAGAAGACAATATTATAATGTTCTTTCCTCTAGATGGTTCTTTTGACATAATGTATATGAATATTATAAGTAAAAGATTTCTCGCCACTTGCCAGCGTATGTACTACTATATTACTCAACAAAGGGTTGCTGCATTGCGTTTTATCTTCCGATCTCGATGTCATACCTTACTGTAGGAGAGGACCTTATAGTCTTTTCAATATTAAGGATGTTTTATAAACTAACAAAAATATGGAAAGCAAAAAAAGGAGTAGGTGTGAGTTTAACATAATTATAACCAAACGTGGAAGGAAATCAGCTGATATATTGAGAAAGGATTAGCATGAGTATATTACGCTTGATTCAGTTGGTAGAACATCTTTTCACGCAAGAGTTGGACATGCAAACGCGACCTGTCGGATCCTATTTGGTTGTAAACTATTATTTTATGTGTTTGTCATTGCAAGACCATCATTATATATCTATTCTAAAAGGATTTGTTATTTTGATGCTTTAAAAACTGAATATTTAAATGCTTTCACGAACTCGRGACATAATACGATCACAATCCCTGAAGCAATGGTAAAAAGTACAAGATTGCTCGAATCTCTGATATTCAGACTTCAATAATCTTTCCCACGGCCACCAGAAACAAAGTAAATGTTGATGGGAGAAGGAAGAACGGTGTTAGCTACTGGTGGTGCAATTGCCCGAAATAGTAATGGTCTTGTAAGCTGGAGCCATGACTTGTAAAGTAAGTGCTAAGCATGCTAGATTGTTACAAGGGTTATGGCTGGCTAATTGTACTTGTTTTCTTGCTTTACTGTCGAATTTGATTGCAAGGTAGTTGTTAACAAACTTCCTAGTGATTTTGAAGATGAATAGTTTTACGGGGCTCTCATAGGCAAGTGTCTATTTCTTCGACTTTAATAATATAATCGATTTTGGAGGGGTCGAAGGAGGATTTATAAACTTCGTCTTTGAAAACCTTTGGGATCACCCAATTATCTGTTGTTTTTCAAAATCTTTAATGATTAATTTTTTAAAGTTTATAAAATTTTTTTTATTTGTTGAGGAATTGGTATCTAAAATAATAGAAGTATATTTATTAAAAAGACTTTCCATTTCTAAAACATTTCTTTCAAATTTAATCTAAATGCGCTTATGAGGTTTATAGCCCTTTTATATCTTATGGAACTTACACCCACGCTCAACACAGAGGCAAAGAGCATTCGACAATTTTAGATAGATTCTTAGAAACTTTAAAGATCGAGAATATCAGATTAATAGATTTACTCCTACCTTAGCCCTCATACCAAGAATACCGACAAGATCAAAGGAGGAGGCTAAACACATAAGAGAAGAAACAATTGAAGATAATAAAACTTAAACAGTTATAAATATAGATAAGACAAAACTAAAAACTTAGGCGGCAGTGCTAACTACACAAATATGTAAAATAAGTAAATAAAGGATTTTATAAATGAAGACAACTTGCACTTATTATTTGAAAATTAAAATACAAGACACAACAAGAAAGCTTTCACTGGGGAGGATGAGATCATGAGAGGGATTGCTCTCTTGCACTTCGTTTTGGAAAGAGTTTCTATTTGCAGAAGTTAMAAGGGATACAATWATCTTCTGACATTCATAAATATCTAGGGTATTTCTGGAATTTCAGAAATTTGATGATGTCAGTCTTTTGATGCCATCATGCTGATGTTAAGGTGATGTCATCCAGTAATTTTTTTAAAAAAAACTTATTCAATACTTCTTTTTTCGAGTCAAATGGAGGAGTCAGCGATCTAGATGACGAAGAGGCTTTTGAAGATACTGTMAAATTGGCATATCTGCACTGCTCAAGTTTAGCCTGTAGTTGGGATTCTTCTCTAAGGAATTGTTGTTGCTGCGGTGTTGTAGTCAGTGGGATGATCCATTAGGGTTGATGCCAGAATGGATGGTTTTGTGTCTATTACCAGTTCTTCCTCCTGAGTTGAGACCAATCATTCAGATAAACGGGGTAAACTAATGAGCTCAGATATTAATGAACTCTATAGAAGAGTTATTTATCGGAACAATACCCTTACCGATCTATTAACAACAAGTAGATTTACACCGGGAGAATTACTACTGTATCAGGAAAAATTAGTACAAGAAGCCGTGGATACGCTTCTTGATAATGGAATTCGCGGCCAACCAATGAAGGATGGTCATAATAAAGTTTATAAGTCATTTTCAGATGTAATTGAAGGCAAAGGGGAAAGATTTCGTGAGACTCTGCTTGGAATTGTTCATATTCTGAAACTTCAGAAAGATTTAGACTATATGACACTTTTTAAGAGTTTCACCATTTAATTTGAAAAATTCTTCTGAGAAGTCGGATTGTATGCTTAGAATATTCTACACATGTAAATATAATTTTGAATGAAATAAAAAAGGAGGAGAAAGATGCCTTTCCTCTGGGAGGGTTTGTAGTGAGTCTTAAAAATGTCAAAGAATTTGTTATTAGGGGGTTTTTCATTTATCCATTCCTGGTTATTACCAAAATATTTCCACTTCAGGATAAATAATAAGGGTAATTTGGAGGCATTACAACATTGGTATCAAAGTAAATTAAAATGTGTGATGGGTTTTAGAATTCTGAATATAAAAAGAATTGAACCATGCTTGCTGATAGTCCCAATAATTGAAGGGTACATCATAAAATTCTTCATATTTATAACAATTAGAAAAGAAAGATATGTCAGTGAGGGATCTTCATTGAGATTCCACCCACGCACCAGAAGAAATGAAATGGAAAATTTGATGGTGGGAATAGGTACGCTCTCTGCGAGATTCGTCTAAGTACAAATGTTTAATTTCAGCGGGATTTGTCAATTCTAAAAGGGACCGATAGTATTTTGGGGTTTTACAAGGATGAAGTGGTCTATAGAACCATTTAAGTCCAAAGAATTTTTGCAAGATAGGGAAATGATTTTATTCGAAATACTAGCTTTCTATAAAAACAATATGTTGGGAAAAGGGTTTAGGATATAACGGGAGGATTTTGATTTTTAGGTATTTTGGTAGTCCTGCTTCTACTCTTGTATGATATGTTGGTTTAGAATCAAGTTTGACAATGACTTTTGAATCTTGTGATTTAACAATGGCTTTTGAATCTTGCTTCACTATAGCTAGTGCTTTGGTTTGTTCTGCTCTTGTCTCGGGCATCGCAGATGATTCAGCTACATCTGCTTTTTCTGGAATTTGGTAAGGATTTGCAAGAATTTAGGTAACTTTGTGAGTGTTTTCACTGAAATTTAGCATGTCTTGGTCTTTGGAATTTGAGGTTTCTGTAATCATTTTCTGCTAAGTACAAAAAATTCTCAAAGTTTGGTCACTTTATCAACTGCACACCTACAGTTTTAATATGACCATTTTGTATTCCAATTGAGAAGTTTCATCTGAAATATTTAGTTTTTTAATGATAGATATAATGAAATATCTAGAATGTTCTTCCTTTTTATTTGATTAAATATTAAAATAATAACTTAAACAAAATCTTCAAGTAAACACCATCTTTGATTTTTATATTTTATTTAGAACACTATTTATTTAACATATAGCACTAAATTTTGAACATAAAAACACAATGAATTTATGAATATTTTTTTAGCTGTTTCATATTATATATATATATATATATATATATATCAAAGAGGTCAATAAACAAAAAAAATGAGCATCACTCAAAGAGCTTTTTAACTTTAAAAAAAAAAAAGAAAGATCTCTTCAATTTTTCAAAACCAGAAAAAAATGCAGCTCTTGACTTAATTTTATGTTCCTAAATACTTATTAAAAATTTAGAGAAGATTATGTATTCATAGGACAAGAGTCATAAAAATAATTAATTAGAATTAGTTAAATGAAGAGCATCTCACTTAAATAAAAACATATAAAAAGGAAGGACATTCTAGGCATTTCATTATATTTACCATTAACAAACTAAATATTTTGAACAGAACTTTTCAATTGGGATATAAAGTGATCAAATTGAAAATGTAAATATGTAGTTATCCAAACTACGGGGAGTTTCTCGTACGTGAACCTCACTTTCCCTGTTAGTGTTGTTGCTAGATTTTGAATGGCTTCCTCTTCAAGCGCCATCTCTTACCAAGGTTCTTTCTTGGTAGGGACATTTATAAGTGCTAAAGCTGTTGTTGTTTCTGTTATTGCGGATTTTGTAAGTGTTTCTTTTTTCTTTCGGACTTGTTGAGCATTTTTATCTCCATTGAAGAAATTCCTTAGTCATGAAATCTGATAAAGAATTTATATTCTCCTCTTATAAATTCAATATCATAATAAAAAATACTTAAAATTACTATTTGATTCGATACCAGGTTTTTTACATGGTTTTGTGAAACTTCTTTTACAGATTTATAATCAATTCATAAGAGAAATTTTTTAGTTAGTAAATCACGTTGAAATTTTTTAATACACAAATTATTACTTAAAATTTCTTTTATCTAGAATATACAAGCCTATTTTCGTATGGATAATCTACTTTCTTAAGAGTAGATGTGAGGCTGGAGTCAAAAGTTTGGACTATTTGATGTAGAAAACCTATATTTTTGTGGTATATCTAAAATAGAAGGAATCTTAACCCAAAGTCCAATTTCAGAAAAATTATTTTACATAATAACTCCACAAATACCCATCTCAATACTACCGGAAAGCATCCTGATAGAATTGAGAAACACACCCAATATCAACCGTCAATTGAAATGGTTTTCTCTCAATCCTTGGTCAAGCTAAAAAAATTCGTTTTTAAACCCTATCATATTTCTTCTTCTAATATAAAAACCATTAAGAGTAATAAACTCAAATTTCTTAAAGCTATTCGGGACCAACTGAGTCGGATAGGCTCTTCTAACCAAACAGTTGCATTAGATACTCCTGAAACAAAAGCTTACAATCTAAGATCAATGCTTTAGGAAATGATTTAGAATCCAATTCTTATACTAGTGAAACTCTAGAACAGTTCCAAGATCCAACTCCATCCATCTCAAAAATAGATTGGAAATAATCTATTATTCTAGCTCAACCACTACCTATGATCCCTCCACTAGATATAGGTCTAGCAAAACCTAAAATCCAATATAGATTCAATGCTTCATCTATCTATGATTGGAACATAGATGGATTATTTGAGTATCAAATCCTCAGTCTTCTCCAGCAAATGACTATGATAGCAAATGCTTATAAAACCTAAATAGGAACTGAAGACAAAGCAATTGCATAATTTTTCATTGCAGGATTCTCTAGCCAACTTAAAGGTTAGTGAGATTATTATCTAACTCCTTACAATGACAAGAAATCCTTGAAGCTATACAAACTGGTGAAGATGGAAATTCATCCTTCATAACGGTGCAAACTCAGATGCTGTTCCAATTTTCATATTAGCCATTTCTCTTTATTTCATAGGTGATCCCTTTCATCTTAAAGATAAAATGCTGAACTTCTTTCAAATCTCCATTTTAGAGCGATTTTCATTGGTATAAAAATATTTTTCTACTAGAGTCATGCTTAGGGAAGATTCAAATCAACCATTCTGAAAAAAAAAAAAAAAATTCCTTGCACGATTAYCAATTCTTTTATGTGAAAAGGTTTGTAATAGGATCAAAGAAAGTACGGGTCAAAAAATCATTCCTTATTCTCAGTTCACATTTGGTGAACTTGTTAGCCTAGTCCGACAGGCATGACAAAAAATTATGCCAGGATCTCAAACTCCAAAAACATCTAAAATTGGAATTAAGACAAATTTAGTCTAAATTAGGATCTTTCTTTAGGAAATTTAATTTAGATCCCCTTAAAACAATCTTGCAATGGGGAGTGTAGTAAAACCCAATCAAAATCTAGGAAGCCTTACAAAAAATTAATAAAAATTTTAAGAAATTCAATAAAAATCCTCAACAGGTTATTATAAAAAACCAGATTATAGGAAACCAAATTCATCAAGAAAAACTTTTAGGCAACGTTCTCAAAAGTTTAGTTCTTCAAAATAAAAAGATATAAAATCTTACGAATGTCATAAAAAAGGTCATACTTTTAAATATTGTAGATTAAATACAAAACTTAATGAACTTAATTTAGAAGAAGTATTAGAATCGAATCTCTTAGTACAAACTTCTGATTCTGAAATTCCTTACTCATCAGAATCCTCTTCCAAGGAAGAAGGTCTTCAAATAGATGACTTTAAAACATATTCATCTGAATAAGAGGATACTGATTCAGAAAAATCAATAGATGTCTTAACTAAGGATCAAGAAACCTCTTAATTATAGTAAAACACATCATTGATCCCGTTCTTAGAAAACAACTCTTACATAAACTCTTAGAGACTCTCACAAAGAAAAAGGAACCAAAACCTTCTATTCTTCCTGGTACCTCTTCAAATACTATGATCTTACTAGCATCCTTAATAAAAAAGAAAAAAGAAAAAGATATATCTCCCTTTATTTCTAATCTTCAAAAAGAAATAAAAGAAATAAAACCTGAGCTAAAAGAACTTACAACAACTTAGAAGCTATCAAATGCCTTCTAGCTAAGGCAGCTGAGTCTTCTGATTCTAAAGAAGAACAAGAAATCCCTCCACACATTATAGAAAATTTAAAGAAATCCCCCAAAGATTTTCTATTTTTTCTTAAAAAAATCACCTCCAGAAAATACATTATTAAAATTACTCTTAAATTCTCAAAAAATTTTAAACTTTATACTGTTGCCTTTTTTATTTAGACTAGTGCTGATATAAACTTTATAAAAACAAACCTAGTCCCCAATGCTTCCAAGATAATACCTCTGAAGAACTTTTGACTGCTAATAATTCTAAACTTAGGGTCAAATTCTTCATTTCATTTAAAGCCCAAAATGGGAAACTTATTTTTTCATTCTTAGAAAAACAATAAACCATAAACCTTAATATTAGTAAGATTTATTCTATACATCAGGAATATATAAATGCTGTCACTCATAGTAAACTTTTTTACTTACAGAATCTTAAAAATTCAATCTCTTCACATAGGATAAAACAAGCTTTACAAATGATAGAAATAAAAAATAAGATTTCTACACTTCAAAACCTTTTGGAGGATGAACTTTTTCTTATCTCCCGAATGCTTTCTGTCAAGGAAGCAATACGTAATTGATCTTCTTTATGAAATTGATAGTACTGCAAAACAAATTCCCACGAAAGCTCGTCCAATCTAGATGAATGGAGAGTTATTAGAACAATTCTATAAAAAAGAAATGCATGATTTAGAATCTAAAGGCCTTATCACAAAATTTAGATTCCTTTGAAGTTGCGGAGTATTTATGTTAATACAAATTTTGAAATGGACCATGGTAATCATAAGTTAGTAATAAATTATAAACCTCTTAATAAAGAATTAAAATGGATTAGGTATCCAATTCATATTATAAAGGACCTTTTAGCAGTTACATTATGCGTTTATCATTTCAAGATTCAACATGAAATCAGGATTTTAACAAATATAAATTTTAAAAAAAGTAAGGTACAAAATTGTATTTATGATTCTTTTTAGATAATACGAATGGAAGATAATGCCCTTTAAATTAAAAAATGCCCCTTTTGAATTTCAAAGAATAATGAATGATATTTTAATTGATTATTAAAAAAATTTGCATAGTATATATTAATGATGTGCTCATTTTTTCTAAATCTATTGAAAAACATTTGAAACATATGCCAACTTTTTTTTTATATTTCTAAAATGAATGGATTAGTTATTTCTAAATTCAAATTATGTTTATTTCAAATAAAAATACGATTTTTAGGCCATTATATATATCGAGAAACATAACTTCCATATAGAGATTCCTTAGTTTCGTATCAAAATTTCCCGATAAGATCTTAGAGAAAAATTTCTAACTCCAAAGATTCTTAGGAAGTCTAAATTACTTTGTAGACTTCATTTTCAATATCACTAGAATTGCCAAACCCAAACGCAAAACACTTTAAAAAACCTCATTCCATGAACAGATGAGCACACCACTCTAGTCCATAAAATCAAATCTCTTGTTGCTGAAATTGCTTGCGTGCATCTTGATGATCCTTCTCTTCCTAAAATTATGGAAATCGATGCTTCTGAGTTAAGATACACTGGTATCCTAAAACAGAAACAAAGTCGCCTTTCAAAACTTGAAAGTATTCATCTTCTTTCCATAAAATCCTTGAAAAAACATAGTTCCAGACGATATAAGTACCTTCATATAGGTTAAGTCCAAGAAGGGATTAAGCAGTTAACTTCATCCTAGTCAAATGGAGGAGTCACTGATCCCGATGATGAAGAGCCTTTTGAAGATACTGAGAAATTACACATTGTTGTAGTATATTCTGCATTTTTTTGGGGGTCCTCACTTCTACAAGTTTAGCCTGTAGTTGGGATTCTCTTGTAACAAATTGTTGTTGCTCCGGTATTGTAGTCGGTGGCATATCCGCAGGGATTTATGCTGGAACCATACATATTTTGAAACTACAAAGGGATTTAGACTAGGTGACACTWTTTAATTTGAAAAATCATTCTGAGAATTGGATTGTGCTCGGAATATGCTATTGACCATGAGAATACTCATGATAAATAGGATTTTATATGAAACAAAGAAAGAGGAGAAAAAGGGATTGATAATATGCTGGGCTTTTAGGGATGAAATGGTTTATAAAACCATTTAAGTCCAAAGAATTTTTGCAGGGCAAGGAGAGGGTTATGTTCGAAATATTGTCTTTCTATAGAACAATATGTTGAGAAAAGGCTTTTTTGATATAATGGGAGGATTTTTGGTTCTTTAGGGATTTTGGTGTTTCCTGCTTAAGCGGTTGTATTGTAAGCTCGTTTATAATTAAGTTTAACAATGACTATTGAATCTTGTGATTTAAAAATGGCTTTTGAATCTTGCTTCACCGTAGCTAGTGGTGTGGCTTGTTCTGTACTTACCGCGGCCGCTGCAGATGATTCAGCTACATCTGTCTCTTTTTTGGAATTTGGCGAGGATTTGCGAGAATTTTTGTGAGTGTTTCAATGAAATTTAGCTGGTCCTGATCTTCTCAATTCGAGGCTTTTGTGATCATTTTTCCTGTTGGTGTTGCTGCTGGATTTTGAACGGCTTCTTCTTCAAGCACCATCTCTTACCAAGGTATTTTCTTGGCTGAGGACATTTATGAGTTCTAAAGCTGTTGTTCCTGTTGTTGGGGATTTTGTAGGTGTTTTTGTTGGTTCACTTTCTTTTTTCTTGCAGAATTGCTGAGGAATTTTTATCATAAGAAATGCTCTAGTCAAGAAATTTTTCTCCTTTTATAAATTTAATATCAAAATAAAAAATGCTTAAGATTGCTATTTGCTTCGATACAAGGTCTTTTACATTTTTTGTAAAACTTCTTTTACCGATATGCAATGAATTCATAAGAGAAATTTTTCATTTAGTAAATCATTTTGAAATTCTTGAATACATAAAACAATGCTTACAATTTCTTTTATAATACTTGAATAAAATTTTTGGTTGCATTGCAATGACCAGATATATACTAGACAATGGATTCTTTCCCAATTTGTTTCTGTTTTAGGATAGGACAAGTGGATTCACTACTTGACTGAGGTGATCTATAATATTCAGGCCTTAGTGTTTAGTGGAATAATCTACTTTTCTTGAGAATAGATGTCGAGGCTGGAGTCTAAATTTTGGAATATCTTATGTAGAAAACCTGTGTTATTTTAGTGTATCTAAAACAGAAAGAATCTTGCCCCAACATCCAATTTCAGAAAAATTATTCTACAGAATAATATCACAATTACCCATCTCAATACTATTGGCAAACAACTTGATAGAATGAGAAACACATCCAATCCCAGCCATCTACAGAAATAGTTTCCCTTGACTCCTCGATCAAACTAAAAAATCCCATTTTTAAACCCTATTAGATTTCTTCTTCTAGTATAAAAACCATTTAGGACCAACTAAGTCGGATAAGCTGCTCTAGCCAAACAGTTGCACTGAATAATCTTGAAACAAAAGCTTCGAATCTTAAGATCAATGATTTAGAATACAATTCTAATACTAGTGAAATTCTAGAACAGTTCCAGGACCCAACTCCATCAATCTCAAAAATATATTGGAAACAATCTATTATTTCAGCCCAACCACTACAAATGATCCCTTCACCAAACATAGGTCCAGCAAAAACTGTAACCTGATATGGATTTAGTATTTCATTTGTTTATGATTGGAACATAGATGGATTATCTTGTTGGAACCATACCTGCTGGTAGTCCCAATAATTGTAGGGGACATCATAAAATTCTTTGATTTTATAACGATCAAGAAAGTAAGATATGTTTGTGAGGGATCTTCGTTGAGATTCTGCCCACTCACTGGTGGAGATGAAATGGAAAATTTTGATGGTAAATGGGTAGGGTCTCTGTGCGATTAGTCTAAGTAAAAATGTTTAGCGCAATTTGTCAATTCTAACAGAGATTGATTGTATGCTTGGGTTTTATGGGGATGAAATGTTTCATAGAACCATTTAGGTCCAAAAGAGTTTTTGTAAGATTAGGAAAAGGTTTTGCTCAAAATAATGTCTTTCTATAGAGACAATATATTGAGAAAAGGGTTTTAGGATATAGTGAGAGGCTTTTGATATACCAATAACGCCAACAGGATCAAAGGAGGAGGCTAAACTCAAAAGAAGAAACAATTGAAGACAATAAAATTTCATGAGATTTAGATAAGATAAAAATAGAAACTTAGGTGGCAAGGCCAGCCACAGATAGAAAAAAAGATTGCATATAAATGATCACAAAGTATAGAACTTTTACCTCCTTTTATAAATTTGATATTGAAACAAAAAATGCTAAAAGTATCTTGCTATCGAGCAAATATTTACTTTGATGCAGGTTGTTTACATCTTTCTGGAAAATTTTTTTTGCAAATTTATAAGCAATTAGTAAGATAGTTTTTTTATTTAGTAAATAACTCTGGAATTTTTAAATGCATAAAACAATATGCAAAATTTCTTTTTTAATAGTAGAATTGATTTTTTGAGTGTCATTCCAATTGCCAGAAGTATACTGGAAAATGGATTATTTCCCATTTTATTTATGTTTTAGGATACCATTGTATCCTATCTCCTAAGTATTGATTTCTACAATTTTAGGAAGAGGATGATCAACAAGATGCAAACAAATAATTTTTGTAACAAGAGATATAATCTTCTGGACACAAGTGCTACGCTCATTAGTCCTTGGAACGGGGTTTTACCTAAGTATTTCGTGTGAGGATTTGGCCATTATAATGATATTTGGAATGAAAACTATGTTACATTGATTTTTTTATCTAGATTACTGGGTGTTTTAATAGTTTATTTCAACAGAATTCTAGATGTAATTGTGGTATATTGAGTAAATACTTTATTTATGTATTAATTAAATTTTGTAGGAAAGTATTTGTGAAGAATAGAGATGAAAATGGAAGTAAAAACTTTAAAAACCCTACATAGATTGACGAAGGATGGAAAGAGCTTCCAAATGCACAAGGTTTGACCTAATTTGAACGTCGTTAGGGCGTCGAACCTTCCAAACTGGCGCTGGTTCAAGAGAAAAACTTTAGTTCTAGTCAACCTAGAGGGAATTTGGTGCTGGTTCAAAGGCACAAATGAGTGCTTGATGTGGAGAAACTCAAATCGGAAACAAATCACGTATTCGGTGACAGTTCGGTGCAAACAACAGAAGGGCAGAATTAAATGGGAGCCTAGTAGAGAATGGAATCGACCCTAGTTCACATTAGATAGATCGGTTCTTGATAGGGTTAAACTAGTTTCTGAATCATAACACGATTACTGAGCTGAATTCGGTGTTGGTTTTGTGGTTATGTGTCAATTTTGGATGAGTTTTGAGCAGTTTAGGAAAGTGTCACACATTTTTTACCCAATGGACTCTAGATGCTGTAAAACATCACATTGCCAAAAATATAACTCTTCATCATTAGACCCCGAAGACACAATGGAACACTTAAAAGGAGCCTTCTGTAAAATATCTCCTTGACTCTTAAAAATATAACTCTTCATCATCAGACCATGGAGACCACATTGGAACACTTAAAGGGACCCTTTTGGAAGAAAAAGAAAACCAACGGATTGAAGATCGATCGAGTTTATTATCTTTTGTAATGTTGTTACATCGATCTTCAATTTATATTTGCTTTTACTCGAATCATTATAAACCAAGTCTTTTGTTCTAAGACCATGATGTAACCTTTTCAGGTTCTATGTTATTGAATTAGGCGTTTTCCATTTGGTATATCTATGTTTATTTGAAGCCTTATCATTGTTGCCATCTTTCAATTGTTTCAAACATTGCTTAAGGTGATTAGAGATAACACTTTTGTAATTGGGTTAAATAAATAAGTGTCATGAACTACATGTGAAATAGAATATATTACCCGAGATAACACTTTTGTAATTGGGTTAAATAAACAAGTGTCATGAACGACATGTGAAATAGAGATATCTTTACCTGAGATAACACTTTTGTAATTGTGTTAAATTACAAATGTCATAACTACATGTGAAATAGAGATATATTTACATGCAATCATTGAGAACCATATGTATAATGCATTTTTTACAGGTTAAATTAAGCATGGAGATATAACTTAATTACTTAGAGGAATAGGTTCCTTATATTTTGAGAAATTATATTTGACATTCATAGATTTGGTTGGTCAGTGATTGATATACTGATTTGAAAATCTCTGTTAGATAAGTAGAAGAATAGGTGAACTCATGTGTCTTGGATCTCTTATCTATTGATTTTCCTTCTAAATTGTTTTGAGTGATCATATAGGGTTAATTAGGCTTTCTTGGTTAGATAATTTCATATCTTGATTAATCGATAGATAAAGTTTAGGACTATTAGTGGATGGTAATTATTATTTAATTCTCTGTGGGATCGATATCTTTTTATATTAGGCAATACAATATAGTAAACTTGCTAGGATTTCCCGTATCAATCTCCAACATAGTTAAGACTTCCTAAGAATCTTTGAAGTTGATTTTTCTCTAACAACATTTCAGGGAATTTTGATGCAAAACTGAGAGATCTTTCTATGGAGTTATGGTTCCTTGGTGTATGTAATGGCCTAAAAATCGTGTTTATATCCAAAATAAGTAAATTTTGGATTTGGGAATGACTCATCCATTCTTTTTTGAAACATAGAAAAAGTTTTTTAGATGTTTAAAATGTTCTTCAATGGATTTAGAAAAAAATGAGCACATTATCAATATAAACTATGCAAAATTTTGAATAACCATTAAAAATATTATTTATTATTCTTTGAAATTCTGAAGGGTCATTTTTTAACCTAAACAGCATTACCTTCCAGTTGTATTGTCCAAAGCAACAATAATTGCATTATTATATATATCCTTCTCAGAAATTTGTATTTGCCAAAAATTCAAATTTCATGTCGAATTTTGAAAAGATAAATGCAGAATGTAACTTTGCTAAGATCTTTTTATTAGGAATTGGATACCTAATACATTTTAATGCTTTTGTAAGAGGTTTATAATTTGTTACTAACCTAGGATCACGTTCTATTTCAGAAGTTTTATTAACATAAAATGTTCTTCAACTCCAAGGGGATCTAGCTTTAGTACTAAGGCCAAATGGATTCTAAATCCTAGATTACTTTCCTAGAGTGTTGTTCTGACTTTGAATTCATCTAGATTAGATGAGCTTTCTTAGAAATTTGTTTTTCACTAAAGTYGGGTTAGGAAGATCAACTATGTGTTRCTTCCTTGACTCGAAGGCATTCGGAAGTTCAAAACAAAATTCATCTTCAAAAAGTTTTTGAAGTGTAGAAATCTTATTTTTAATTTATGATGTTTGTAAAGCTTGTCCTATCCTATGAGAAGAGATGTAAATTTTAAGATTCTGTAGATAAAAGGTTTTATTATGAGACAACATATAAATTCGTGATGTAYAGAATACGTCTTAACAAGATTAAGGTTTCTAGTTTTTGGTCTTTCTAAGAATGGGAGAGTAAGTTTCCTATTTTGGAGATTAAAAGAAATGGAGTCATTATTAACTGTATAAGGTGTAATCAAATTGATTAATGAAGTTCCTAAAATAACACCAGATGAATATTATCAACCAAACAAAATGAGTTTTTATAGAGACATCCGAATACACTATAAGGACTTCAATCTTAAATTTGACCTTAAGTTTAGAATTATTAGCAGTATAAAATTTTGCATAGGTTTTATCAAGAAGCATTTAGAGACAAAGTTTGTCTTTATACTATTTAAATCAGCATTGGTATAAAAAAGGGCAATAGTATCAAGTTTAAACTTTTTTGGGGCAAGTAAGAGTAATCCTAAAAATATATTTTTTAGAGGTGATTTCTTTAARRAAAAAAGAAAGTCTTTAGGAGATCTTTCTAAATTTTCTATAGTGTGTGAAGGGATTTTCTTTTCTTGTTCAGAAGCGGAAGAATTGGCTACCTTAGCTCGAAGTTTAATAGCTTATGAGTCTTGAAGCTGCTTTTATTTTAAGTTCTTTTAACTCATCCTTTATTTCTTTTATTTCTTTTTGGAGACTAGGGATAGATGGAGATATATGTTTGTCCTTTTTGGTCTTACTAAGGATTCCAGTAAGATCATAAGTGTTTGAAAAGTTACCAGGAAGAATAGAAGGTTTTGGTTCCTCTTTCTCTGTGAAAGTTTCTAAGAGTTTATCTAAGTATTGTTTTTGAAGGATGGTGTGACGACCCGTACTCCTCTCTGTTCCATTGGGACTGTACGGACGTCGCGTGTCCCTCGACAATTGCTACATTTGAACCTTCAAAGCGACTAAATTCATAATTGGAATATGAACATCTCATCAATTACAACATTTTACAATGACATGATTCGAAGTTTTTATAACACTAAACATCACTGTACTATATTCCAAAATATAAAAAGACCACCCTCAGTGACAATACATTCATTCTAATGATTACAAATGATTAGAGCTCTTAGAATTTCACCCAAATTATGTACAAACGTGACTCTTCTAAAATTGAAGTCATCGGACTTTAGCGCTCGTTTGTACCGATCACTAAAACATATAAATTTAAATGAGTTAAGCTCAGTGAGTTCTATGAGTGTGTGATAGTACACAAATTTGATGACAATATCCACAGAACATGCTGTTTCAATTTGATGAGAAAAGATTAATTGGTTTTGGAAATCATTATCTATAAAGGAATAGTTTAAAAAATTCAATTCTGGAACTAAATAAACATGCAAGAAAAATTCTCATATCACGTCTAAGGTCAAGAGAATCAAACCTTAACCATATGAGATTTATTTATGAGGTCAAGATATATTAGCCTTATCGCCCCGAATACGTATACGTTTACCACCGAACCCCATGAATAATAGTGACAATTTTTAACTGGGTAGCTGCGACTATAGAAGTTGGTCGTCCCCAGGTTAAACCTCCCACGAGGGGCACGAGCGTCCAACATATACTATGGGTATGATATGATGCAATTGTCCGCCCAATGGATCCGGTTTACCATAGGTATGGTCCACAGATTTGACCATTTGGTAGCTCCCAAAGTATTGTCATCCAAGCAGCTCAAGAGGTATTCGCGATGGGGAGCAGCCAAACGCAGTACTTTATTTGCTAGACTAATACTTGGAGTATGTAAGTGAGTATTCATTCATTACAATATAACCACTTTTCAATAACAAGCTGGATATACATGGTAATCTCATGAAATTCTTGATCAATATCCATGTCAAATGTGAAAACAATTATTCAAAATCCAAATTTGAGTTTTCATATCAATCGAGTAAACATAATGTATACTAAATCATGAATTTGATATATGAGGCCGATATAAAATTTATGGTACGTGAAGACTTTTTGAAATAACATGAATAGTTGAAGAATAGAGCAATATTATTATTGAAGGATTTGCGAATACTTGAAAATATTTCTCTAGAATAACAAAACCATTGATACTTGAAAGTTCGTAAAACAAAGGAAATCACAATTAAGCATATGAGAACTTTTATAAAACTTATCTAGATTATGCTTAAATGAAAACAGACATGTTTTGTGGTGTTTTAAAAGATAGAAGAACTCATGTTAAAATATTCAGGAATATTTGAAAGCTTTTTTGCTAGAATATGATATACAAAATTGCACATATTTGGAACTTCAATAAAATAGAGGAATTCACCTGAGTATTCTTGATTTGCTTATAGAACTTTTAATTTTCTTGATTATCGGGTCCTATAATCAAATTACATGATATTATCTTAGTTTATATTTAATGATGAGGTTACGATAATTGTAGAAAATAATAATTCATTAARTGCTATCCAAGATCTTAAAATTTAATGAAACCGAATTTAGAATTTCTGAAAAATTATTTTATTTAATCTAATATCTTAAATAGTGGCGCAAGGTTCAAAATAATAATTCAAAGTCCTTACTAATAATTATTAATAGTCCAACTTATAAGTCCGACAATTCATAATAGTAGTCCATTAGTTTAAAATAATGACCAAGATTCAATTTGTGATTTGCCCTATTGCCCATCTAAAAGCCCAACAAAGTATTCTGGTATGGCCTAACGATCTTCAAATCGAGTATGCTATTATCAAGATCCAATCTCATTGGGGCATTTTTAAATTAGAGCTCAAGGCAATGTTATACACTGGGTTGTTAATTTCAAAGCCCAATGTTCCTTTGACAACTAAATAATATTATTTATTAAGCCCAAATAGTTTCTTCTTCTTTTATATCTTAAAACTCAAACTCATTTGGGGCTTYACTAATTTAGAACCCAAGGAAATATTATWCTTTGGGCTATTAATTCAAAAGCCTAAACAACTTTCCCACTAAGGCCCGTCATTTTCCTAAGAATAAAAATCAACAACAAATACCAAATATGGCTTTCATACCGGAACCAATATGCTATGCCGACATATATTTTGGTTCCAGTTGAGGAAGATCTGACGTTGACTTCCTATCTAAGTGTGGAGCACTGGTCGCTTCCTCGTGTGAGTATCCACACAAGTAAGAAAAAGTAGGTGCTAAGCTAAATTTTTTAGTTTCGCATTACCGAGAATGCAGTGAGAAAAGGAAGGAACAAGAATTCAAATATTTCTTCCACTTAACCCAACTAGAAAAGCAAAAGACGCCATCAGTTTTGAAGGAAGAAAAATCAACTCAAAAGTAACAATTACAGCATATGCTAGTCCCAACTATCGAAACATTTCATCTGCTTATCTTCTATAAAACTAGTAAGATTAGAACGGAAAAGTACAAAGTACATAAAATGCAACAATTGCCACAACAAGAGGAAACGGCAATTACAGAAGGATAGTTGCAGCAAAATACTCATATTACCTTCCTTATTACAAGGGTTATAGATGGCTGCAAATAGAGAGAAAGAGAGACCGAATGAAGCAACTTTAACAAACAGAGAAGATTAAGTGTGTGTATCTGTAGTTAGGGCTGCAAATAGTGAAGAGAAGGAGTTCCCCAAAAAAAAAAAAAAAAAAGAAATTAACCAGAGGAGTGAGATGATGATGCAGAAAATAGGATTGAAGGAAAATGGCGGTGAAGTCCAGGTGCTCTCTTATGCTGGCAGCAAGAGAGAGAATAGGACAGAAGGAAGATGGTGAAATGTAGAGAAGAATGAAGAAATTAGAGGAAGAGAAAGTGGCGTGACTTCTAGAAGAGAAGAAACAAGTATGGTTAAGTGAGGAGAAAAAAGAAAGATAATCGTGAAGAAGAGAGAGAAAAATGAGGATAACTTTCTTTTGTTTTTTGTTTTTCTTCTTTTTTTCTTTTTTTTTTCAATCTTATTATCATTACTTTTGAATAATGAGTAAGAAGAAGATATGTTGGTGTTAAAATTGACTAATTCATAAAATGAATTAAAAGAAAATGAAAAAAATTCTAATTATCAATACTAAATAGTTCTAGGATTTCATTTTCCATTCAATAAACTCTTATTGCTCGAATTCTCTCAAAGTATCAAACTGAACTATGACCCATATATATATATATATATATATAACTAAATAAATATCTCAAAAATATTCTAATTTCGAAACTTTTGTAATGTTTAATGTATAACTTCCTACATAGTCACGTTTTACGAGATTTCCTATTACGAATGGTAGCTACTAAGGATTTAGGGTTTTATATTCTTCCCTAGTTTTGTCCTCGAAATTTTTTCGTACCAGAAAATACATCTGGATATTTTTGTCACGTGTATTCTACTATTTCCCAAGCCACTTCTTCATTATCATGATGTTGCCACTGGACTTCCGCAAGACGTATTTCCTTGTTTTGAAGCTTCTTGGTACTAGTTTCAAGTACCCATATTGGTCGTTCTTCATAGGACAAGTTGGGTTACAATCAAACTTCTCCATCATTTATTATATCATCAGGCGCAAGATGATACTTCTTAAGTTGAGATACATGAAACAGATGATGCAATCTTGCTAACCTGGCGGTAGCACCAATCAAGAAGCTACATTTCCAACTCTAACACTCCGAAAGGTTTGATATACCTGGGATTTAATTTTCCACCCCTTGAGTGTTTAAAAGTTCCTCGATGGGTCTTAACTTCAAAAATACTTCATCACCTAYATYGAATTCCAGATCTCTTCTTTGGTCATCCGCATAGCTTTTCTGTTGACTTTGGTCGCTTTTAGATGTTCTCGGATCATCTTTACTTTATTCAATGTCTCTTCCATATCCGGTGATTGTTCATCCTTCCTTAATCTTATTTCACCTACCTCTTCCCAGTAGATTGGTGATTGACATTTTTGTCCATCTAACGCCTCATATAGTGCCAAATTAATGAAAGATTGATAGCTATTGTTATAGGCGAATTCAACATAAGCGACATCATCTACCCATTTACTCTTGAAATCTAGTGTGCAAGTTCGAGCATATCTTCTAAAATCTGTATATTCCCTTTCGGATTGTCCATCACTCTAAGGATGTGCAGTAGTACTGAAACTCAATGTAGTTCCCAAAGCTTCTTGAGATTTGGGCCAAAATCTAGAAGTAAAATGATGATCTCTATCTGACACAATGTTTAGAGGTATACTATGGAGTCGGACAATTTCTTGTATATAAATTTGAGCCAATTTTTTCGATGAATATCTCTTGTTTATTGGAATGAAATGTGCAGACTTAGTCAACCGATTGACTACTATTCACACCGCATCTCGATTACCTCGAGTCATAGGAAGTCCTGTGACAAAATCCATCATTATACATTCCCATTTCCATTCAGATATCGACGATTGCAATAATCCTCTAGGTCTTTGATGTCTTGCCTTTACCTTCTGACAGGTTCAACAAACAGATACATATTCGGCTATCTCTCTCTTCATGTTATTCCACCAAAATTGTTGCTTTAGATCTTGATACATCTTTATACTTCTAGAATGAATTGCATACCAACTCTTATGAGCTTCATCTAAAATTCTTTTCTTTATTTAAGAGTCATCTGGAACACATATTCTATCATGAGAGAAAGTTACTCCTTCAGAATTAACTCGAATGCCTGGTAGCTTCGCAGTTTCTATTTTCTTCTTCATTTCCTAGATATGAAAATCTTGTTCCTGAGCCTCTTTAATTTGCTATCTAATATCAGGTGTCATATTGATATTAGCTATTCTTATCTTTTCATTATCGACTTCGACCTCTGAAGTAATTCTTTCCTTTAAGGTCTCCACTGCTTGAACTCGTATTTGAGCCATTTTTACTTTCCTACTTAATGCATTAGCTACCATATTTGCCTTACCTCGATGGTAATTAATCGGACATCAATATTCTTCCAAAAATTCCATCCACCTCCTCTATCTCATATTGAGATCCTTTTGAGTGAATATATATTTCAAACTCTTATAGTCCATGTAAATTTCATATTTAGCCCCATACAGGTAATGTCTCCATTTCTTCAAGGCAAAAACGATAGAGCTATCCAAATCATGGGTAGGGTAGTCCACCTAATGAGATTTAAGTTTTTGAGATACATATGCTACTACCTTTCCTTCTTGCGTAAGTACAGCACGCAAGCCGTCTGTTGACATATCCATAAACAAAGCATAAGTCTTTCCTAGCTCAGGTAATACCAAAATAGGTGCAGAGGTCAGTCTGTTCTTCAGCTATAGGTAACTTCGTTTGCACTCCTGACTCCATGTGAACGGTACATTCTTCTAAGTAAGTTTAGTCAAAGGGCCTGCGATCCTTGAAAGATCTTTAATAAAATGTCGATAATACCCTGCTAGACCTACAAAACTCCTGATCTCTGTTGGGTTCTTTGGTCTTCTCCAATTGATCACTACCTCTACTTTCGAGGGGTCTATGGCAATACCTTCTTTTGAAATCACATGTCCCAAAAATGATACCTTTTCCAACCAAAATTGACATTTGCTAAACTTAGCATACAATCGATGCTCCTGAAATAACTATAGCACCCTTCTCAAATGTTCTTCGTGGTCTCTAGGAGTCTTAGAATAGACTAAAATATCATCAATGAATATCACTACACTGATCCAGTATTGGATGAAAGATCCGATGCATCAAGTCCATGAATGTAACCGGTGCATTTGTCAATCCAAATGGCATCACTATAAACTCATAATTCCATACCTAGTATTAAAGGTAGTTTTAGGAATATCTTTCTCCCGAATTCTAACTTGATAATATCCCTGCCTTAAATCTAATTTCAAGAAATATCTCGCTTGATCAAATAACTCATCCATCAAAGGTAACAGATACTTATTCTTAACAATCACACTATTCAAGCCTCGATAATCAATACATAAATGCAACGTCCCATCTTTCTTCTTAACAAATAACACTGGGGCTCCCTAAGGGGTAGGGCTGTCAATTGGGCTGGGTGAGCCGGGCTTGCCTAAGCTTGAACTCAGATCGAAAATTTTTTATTAAGCTCAGGCCCGAACCCAATCTGAAAAAGTTTATGTGTTCTCAGCCAGAGCTCAGCCCGAACTCAAAGTATGTGTTGGGCTGAATTCAGGCTCAGCTCGAATTAGCCAAAAAAATGGAAAAAWATTTGTCCTGCTCATATCCCCTTTTAAAAAACAGAAAGCTAACCCTATTGCTAAAGAAACACAGCATGCAAAATGACTATTAAGGATGTTTTATAAATCATAATCACAATACAATAATTCGCAAGAAAAATAATCTATTAGATAACACATCCCACTTTTCAATGATGTCTTCTAAGAAAGAAAAGTTCGATCTAAAGAAAACAGCAAATAAATATAAATAAAATGAGGAATTTATAGTCAAATGCATCAATTTTATCCGAGTAAGTCTAACCCCCCCACCCCTACCCCAAGAAGTCTATTTCTGGCCATGTTCTTCGGCATCCATCCTTGTATCACGCATCTGAAATTTGAATAGAAAGTGTTAAAATAAGAAATATTAGGAGATATATTTTTAACAAATTACCACCACTAAGACATTTTACATCATCATCAACGAGAAATAGTCAAATAGATAATATAGTCATGCAAACAACAAATAAATTAACTCATAATATCAAAATTTAGAAACTCTAGCTTGAAAGATCTAAAAGCTGTAAAAGTTCATTTGTACCTAGTATTTCACAAGGAGGTTGCTGTGTTGAGAAGCTTATAACTGCAAAGCAAGTCAAAAATAATTAAAATAAAAAAGAGGTTTAGGATAACTTCAAAGTAACAGAAGCATTCTGGTATTGCCAACTTTTCAAAATAACAAAAGAATTAGATAGTTATACAGTGATATTGATGGAAAATGTTGAGATAGAAGCAAGCTTCTAGAACATAGATCATTATTGTTAAAAAAAATAGTCACCAACTAAATTGCATATTTAAGATGTAATAATATTCTAGAATAATAGTAATGGAAATTAATTATAACCCTAATTTCTAAGAAATTCAGAAAACAAGGCTTTCTGCCTTTGTTACCCTAATCTAGTAAATCATCTTTAGTTTTTCATTACCCTTTTCCATCAAGACCTCTTTGTTAACATCATCCTAGATTTTGATCGCTAACCTCATTATTATTTAATCACAATCAAGGATTATCTAAATACACAGAAAGAACTATAGTCTAAATTAAATACAAAACTCGTGATTGTCGAGATAATGTTTAATCTAATATATTAGAATGAACATTTTTTATTTAAGCAAGTGCATTGTACTTTGCATAGAATAACAACATTGTAAAAAAAAAAAAAATTGAAATTTCTGAAACAGCACCAGATAGCAAGTAAGAGTAATATAAACAGCCATTGCTTATGTATGGTTTTGGTGTTCACACCAATTCCGTTTTCACAGTTTAGTGCTTTCCTGCAGTTGCAGATAACCTTATGCATATTAATATTTGGTTTCTGCATAATTTCTTGACACAGTTTTATAATGTTGCTGTGTTTATATGAAAGTGATACCTTTTGCTTATTGTCAAATGAAACACAAAATACAGTATACAGGGTTTTCAAGAAACACAGAATTCAATAACCAAAACCTAAGACAAAAGCAAATCTTTGATGTATACATTGTCCTTAACTGGTAAAAATAGTCAAATGAAAAGGATAATATCCTAACAAAGTAGTTGGGATCATTTACGAGATATTTGTTCCAAATCTATGAAAAAATAGGCTTCATATATAAGTAAGAACTTTTTGTCATTTTCATTTCTTGCCCTATTGAAAGAGAAAACTGTACTCACAGATATGTGAGCTCACGTGTATAGTCAATACAAGGAAAATTTTTCAACATACATAATTGAGATCAAAAGTTGATCATCTTCTCAACCTCAACCGAGCTAAAAGTAGAGGAAATAAAGGAGAGTTCTTAACGCAAGACTCGATAAAGATCGAATATCCATTGCCATAGCAAAAGAAAGACTACTTCAAGGGATCGAAGGAAAAAAGAAGAGAAAAATTATTTTTTAGAAGGTATACAAACAATCATTTTTCACTACCAGAGGGCTTACGGACACAAGAAAAATAGTCTCGATTGAAACATCCAACATGTATGGTACACTACAATTGAAGTAATTTTCATCATATATGTACACTATATCAGCAACCTAATTTTAAGAAAAATAAGAATCATTAGAATTCAAAATTTTCATGCTCCAACATGCATACTTACAAGAACCACGATCCAATGAGTACACGAAATGCAGATATAAATTTTTAAAAAAGAAACAAATTTGGTAATCGACCAGAAAAATAGATATAAATTAAAAGAAGAAACATTCAGAGTCAATATCGAGATCTAATGTCTAATAATTTTGCTCCACATCTAATGTTTGATAGGCATTAATGCTTGCTCAATTTTTGGTGGGTATTTTAAAAGTTAAAAGTAAAACACAGTAAATTTTTAGATTTTGAACCTTCGAAAATGGAAGGCCAAAACAAAAGTAATTAGGTTTAAAAGGTGGAACAAATTGAAATCGTACGTGGTGGCTAGTTGCCAGTGGTCGTCGCCTTGTCGGAGTTAAGTTCGTTTATAGGCCGAACATAGGCAGAGCGCAAAGGCAGAGATTGAAGATGGAAGAGCCCAACAAAGGTCAAATAAGAAAAGTGAAGATGGAAAATAGAAGATGGAAGAGCCGTCGGAGTTCGATGGTGGCTGGTGAATGCCTGAGCAGTGGTGCCGGGGTGGTCATGACTGGATCTATTGTGTGCCGGACTGCGGGTGAGGCGTTTGTGAAAGAAAGTAGGTTTTCTGTCTTAGATTTTTCAGTGTTTGTGAAATAAGAGTCATAGTCAATAAATATATTGTTTAAAAAATTATATATATTATTTGAGTTCGGGTTGAGCGGGCTTGAGCAATCATAGGCCCAAGCTTAGCCCGGATATATTTAGGGCCCAAATTTTGAACCCAAACTCTGCCCATCATAGATTCAAATAAGACTCAGTCCTAAATCTTTGGGTTGAGCGAGCTGGGTTTGGGCTAGCCCGAACCTATTGACACTCCTACCAAAGGGATGAACTGGGTCTAACAAACCTTTGTTCCGAAAGTGTTTGCAATTGTTCTTTTAATTCTTTTAATTCTGCTGGAGGCATATGATAGGGGGTTTCTTGATATAGGTTCCATCCCCGGAACCAATTCAATCGCAAACTCAATCTTTTGTTAGGGGGTAAGGAAGTTAATTCCTCAGGGAAAACATCTGAGTATTCTCTTGCCGCTGGTACCTCTTCCGATTTGTCTAGTTTCTTGGGCTCATTAATTAGATATGCTAAATACCCTTGACATCCTTTCCTTAACAATTATTCAGCCTTTACACCGGAAATAAATGAATCTACCATCGGTCCCCTATTTCCTTGAAACTCAATAACAATCCCTCCTGGCCTGGTAAACTTAACCATTTTTTGTTTACAATCTAGTTGCGCATGATATTGTGGCAACCAATCCGTACTCAAAATTACATCATAATCCTTAAAAGCCAATACTATCAAATCTCCAAGTAATTCATAACCACTAACCAAAATTACACAATCTTTATATACCATATTCGAAATTATACTATCTCCTAAGGGTGTACTAACAATTAAATTATACGGTAACTCAGTACAAAGCTTAAGCAAATATTAACATAATGCGGGGCAACAAATGAATGAGTAGCTTCAGGATCAATTAATACTCGAGCTTCACGTGAAAAAGATAGTTGACGTACCTTCCATTACTTTAGATCCTTCTTGGTCATCTTGCTTTTCTATTGCAAATACTCGAGCCTTCACTTGGGGTTTTCTAGGTCTTATATTAGAAAGAGTCCAAGTTCTGAAGTCTCTGGCCTTGTTCCTGGAATGTTTGCAATATRCCTTCGTGGACAGCTTCTAGCAACGTGATCAGAATTCCTAAATATAAGGCATGGTCTGTTCTTCTGTCTACAATCGTTTTCCTGATGTTCGAGACTTCTACAATAGTTGCAACTGATACTTGATTATTGACCTCTACCAAAATTAGGTTTCCCTTGTTTTGGATTCCTTGGGTTACCGTGCCAATTCCTTGTCATCGTTCACTTTTGTGAGGATGACCCTAGTGTCAACTTCATCCTTCAGCTTTGCAATGCTTTATCACTATTTTTTGTTCTTACTGCCCTCTCAATTGCCGCATTATAGGTACTAGGCAAATAAGGTGCCAATGCACGTTGCAATTCCAGTTGAAACCCTTTAATAAATTTCTTGGTCTCGTATTCATTTGTATCAATACTCAGAGACAATATTTTGACAATTGTCTAAATTTGGCTACATATTGTATTACCAACATATTTCCTTATTGTAAAGTCTAGAACTCATCTTACCATTTTTCTCGAATCCAACAGGGAATAAATTCCTTTTTTAATTTCATTAATAAATCTTGTCCAAGTTAATTCAACTCCTTGTTGTTCCGACATTTCATGAATGCATACCTACCACTCTCAGGCAAGTCCTTTTAGTCTGAAGGCGACAAAGATTACCTTTCTTTCATTTGAATATTGAAGGGTTCGAAAAATATCTTCCATCTGTTCCATCCAATATTCTGCCTTATCTTCTTGTTCGGCCCCACTGAAGTATTCAAGAGGTCAAAACCTTAAAAATCATTCCAAAGCCTCATCTTTATCATCACTATCTRTTCTTCGTGGCTCTCGCCTTCCTAAAGTTGTTTCTATAATTGTGGCTAATTGATCCAGTGTTCTTGCCATTGTTAAGTCATGCTAGGCGGCAGGATTCGGATCCTGAGCTCGAGACTCGCTCCAGGGCTTTGGGCAGCTCTGGAGGTTATCTGTCGAGCACTACTATTTGATCTAGGCATTCTAAAAAATTACCCATTAAGTACATATGTATATACATTACATATCAATCTTATATATATATCTATCAATCKGTTGTTATCAATGTTAATGACTAAACAAGTCGTAATAACCTCAAATTAGAAAATATTCATAACATAACAAGATTAGGGTTACGCTATATATACATGGTCAACACCGTACTCAAATTCTTCAATGCCTAAGGGCGGTTATATAGCCAACATACTCCTCAAGAAGCATAATTCCGAGATGTATTGACCGATGAGGTCATGTCTAATCCACTAATTCCCGAGCTTACCTCATCATGCCCTTCTTGGGGCTCTACAGGTCTGCCTAACTCCATCCGATGGTTTCTGTTCTCCAATCCGAGTACAGATATTTTTCCATTTGCTTCTTCCAGCCGGTAATCGAACCAACGATTGTCTATGTGAAGTTGGGAGATATGTCATTCTAGCATCTTGATTCAATATCGACTATAGTGCTGCTCACTCTCTAGCTCCTGAATCTTGAATGCATTTGCGTCTTGAGCTCTAGTTCGAGGCATCCTACAATACAGAAAATAATTGAATCAAAATTCTTGATTCCACTTTGTTCCCGTAATACTCACCAAAAACACCTTAAGAAATTACATACGACTCTACAAAGTTCAAAACCTAGGCTTTGATACCAACTGTGACGATCCGCCTCCCCTAGGTTCCATTGGGGCCGTACAGACGTCGCCTGCCTCTCGACAATTGAACAGTTGCACGTTCAAACCAACTAAATCTATAATTGGAATATGAACATCTAATTAATTACAACTTATTATAATGTACATGATTCTAAATTTTTACAACACTAAACATCATTGTACAATATTCCAAAATATAAAAGAACCATACTCAGTGACTGTACAAAAAATAAAAGACCAACACTTGGTGATAGTACATTCATTCTGATCGTTACAAAATTAGAGCTCTTAGAATTTCACCAAAAATTATGTACAACTTGACTATTCTAAAACTGAAGTTGCTGGACTTCAATATTCGTCTATACCTCTTGTTAAAACATACAAACTTAAACGAGTTAGGCTTAGTGAGTTCCATAAATATGTGCTATTGTGCAAATTTATTAAAAATATCCACAGAACATGGCATTTCAGTTTAAGGAGAAAAGATTAACTGATTTTGGAAAAATCATTATCTATAAAGGAATAGTTTCGAAAAATTCAATTTTGGAACTAAAGAAACATGCAAGAAGACTTTTCGTGTCATGTATAAGGGCAAGAGAATCTAACCTTAACCACAAGAGATTTACTCTACGGGGTCAAGATATACCAATCTGATCGCCCCGAATATACACATGATTTACAACTGAACCCATGAATAACAGTGATAATTTTTAGTCGGCTAGCCACGACTATAGGAGTCGGTTGCCCTCGGGTTAAACCTCCTAACCAGGGGTACGAGCATCCAACGTATACTGTGGATATGATATGATTTAACCGTCTGCCTGAACGGATTTAGTTCACCATAGGTATGGTCCATAGATTTGGCCCTTTAGTAACTCCCAAAGTACTGTCRTCCTAGCGGCTCAAGAGGTATTTATACTGCAAACTAGCAAAATGCAGTACTTTATCCGCTAGACTAGTACTTGGAGTCAGTAACTGAGTACTCATTCATCACAATATAACCACTTTTCAATAAGAAGCTGGATGTACAAGCTATTTGGTAATCTCATGAAATTCATGTTTAACATCCATGTCAAATGTGAAAACAATTATTTGAAATCCAAATTTGAGTTTTCATGTCAATTGAATAAACATAATGTATAATAAATCATGAAATTGATATATCAGGCTGATATGAAATTTATAATACGTGAAGGCTTTTCGAAATAATATGCACAGTTAAAGAATAGAGAAATATTATTATTCAAGGATTTGCGAATACTTGAAAATATTTCTCTAGAGTAACAAAACCACTAATACTTGAAAGTTCATAAATTAGAGAAAATCACAATTAAGCATACGAGAACTTATATAAAACTTATCTATAGTATGCTTAAATGAAAACTGACACATTTGTGGTGTTTTTAAAGATAGAGGAACTCACATTAAAATATTCGAGAATATTTGAAAGCTTTCTTGCTAGAATATGATGTACAAAACCGCATGTATTTGAAACTTTAATAAAATAGAGGAACTCACCTAAGTATTCTTGATTTGCTTACGGAACTTTTAATTTCCTCGATTATCGGGTCCTATAATCAGATTATATGATATTATCTTAGTTTATATCTAATGATGAGATTACGATAATTGTAGAAAATAATAATTCATTAAATGCTACCCAAGTTCTTAAAATTTAATAAAATGGAATTTAAGATTTTGGGAAAATATTTTATTTAATCTAATATCTTAAATATTGGTCCACGGTTCAAAATAGTAATTCAAAATCCTTACTAATAATTAATAGTTCAACTTATAAGTCCGACAATTCATAATACTAGACCATTAGTTTAAAATATTGTCCAAGATCTAATTTGTTATTTGGCCTATTGCCCATCTAAAGCCCAATAAAGAATTCCATTATGGGCTAATTATCTTTATATCCTATATGCTGTTATCAAGATCCAATCTCGTTTGCGCTTTTATTAAATTAGAGCTCAAGGCAATGTTATGTGTTGGGCTGTTATTTCCAAAGCCCAATGTTCCTATGTAAACCAACTAACATTGTTTATTAAGCCCAAACAATTCTTCTTTTCTATTAATCTATTGAGGATATAGAAAATTTTCTAAAATTTTATTAAAGCTTTTTTAAGGCTTGCTTGATTTTGAATGGGCTTTACTACACTCACTATTGCAAGATTGTTGCTGCCCTTCCTTGACCTTTTTAGAATCTTCTGATCGTGCCATCTTTTGGTCTTTTCCTTGTACATCCTTCTACTCTCTTATGCAACCTTTCTGAATTTATTCATATCATTGAGCTGTAGTATCCTTTGTTGACCAGCTTRTTTCAAATCAAGATTCAATACTTTGATTGCCTGATGTGCTTTATGCTCCAATTAATATTGTAAATGACAGGCCTTTCCATAGATTAATCTAAATGGTGACATTCCTAATGATGTCTTGACGGCTATTTTGTGAGCCCATAATGCCTCATCCAATATTTGAGACCAATCTTTTCTATTCAAATTAATAATTTTCTCCAAAATCCTTCTGATCTCCCTGTTTGAAACTTTGCTTACCCATTTATCTAGGGATGATACGCTATAGCAATTTTATGCCTTACCCTATACTTTGCAAGAATGTTTTCTATCATCTTATTGTAGAAATGTGTGCCCTCATCACTAATCAAAGCTCTTGGTGTACCGAACCTCAAAAAAAATATTCTTCTGGAGGAATTTGATCATCGATTTAGCATCATTGGTTGGCAACACTACATCTTCAGTCCATTTGGACACAAAATTAACAGCAACCAAAATGTAGGTTTCTCCAAAAGAGTTAGGAAATGGTCCCGTGAAGTCTATTCCTCACACATCGAAAAGCTCAATTTCCAAAATATTAGTCAATGGCATTTCATGTCTTTGGGAAATATTTCCCACTCATTTGCATCTATCACAAGACTAAACAAAATCACAAGTATCTTTAAACAATGACGTCAAAAAAATAACCATTTTGCAGTACCTTAGCAGTAGTTTGGGTTCCTCAAAGGTGTCCTCCATAGGGTACAGTTTGACAATGTTGTAGCACACTATGGATTTCCTCATCAACAACAGATCTCCTCATAATTTGATCCACACAAAGCTTAATATAAAAATGGTCCATCCCAATAGTAGTACTTCACATCATGCATGAACTTTTTCAACTGTTGATTACTTAGCCCCGGAGGTTTAATCCCACTGAGTAAGTAGTTGATAATGTCCGCATACCATGGTACTGTATCTTTTGAGATAGCAAGAATTTGTTCATCAGGGAATGATTTAGCAATTTGCACTTGAGGATATTGTTCTTATTTCTCCAATCTAGAAAAATGATTGGTTCACTTGCTTCTCGATCCCCTTTTCATCTTCAATTTCCAAACAAAACTCTTATAGCAGGAATATCCATGTGATCAATCTTGACTTACATCCTTTTTTGAGATCAAATATTTGATTGTTGAGTGATTTTTGAACACAGTCACTTACCAAATAGGCTCGGAATTTTTTAAAGCAAACACTACTACAAGCAATTTGTTCTCTGTGGTCGTGTAATTTTGTTAGAACACAGTTACTTTTGTTCCCACCAAATAGGCTTGGAATTTTTTAAAGGCAAACACTGCTACAAGTAATTCTTTATCTGTGGTTGTGTAATTTTGTTGAGCTTCATTGAGGATCTTTCTTGCATAGTATATTGGACGAAAAAACTCTTTTCCTTCTTTGTCCGAGTACTGCTGCAACTGCATAGTCACTGGCATCATGCATTAGGTCAAACAGTAATGTCTAGTCTAGTGCTGTTATGATAGGAGTTGAAACAATGCCCTTTTGGGCTGTTCAAATGATTTGTTACAACAATCATCAAAATTGAATGGCATGTGATGTAGTAGAAAAGAGCACAAGGGTTTTGAAATCTTTGAGAAATCCTTGATGAATCTTCTATAAAAATCGGCATGCCCAAGAAAACTCTAGACTCCTTTCACATTGGATGGCAGGGCAATTTCTGAGTGACTTCAATTTTTACTTTATCAGCTTCCATTTCCTACTTTGAAATTCGATGTCCTAATTCAATGCCTTCTTGAACCATGAGGTGGCATTTTTCCTAATTCAATACCAAGTTGGTTTCTTCACATTTGATCAGCACTTTTCAAGATTGCTAGGCATTCCTCAAATGTTTCTCCAAAAACTGAAAATTCATCCATAAAGACTTCCAAAGTATATTCTACCATATTCGTGAAAATTGCCAGCATGCACCTTTGAAATGTTGTTGGAGCATTACAGAGCCCGATGGGCATCATTCGAAAAGTAAATATTCTATATGGACAGGTAAAAGTGATTTTCTCCTGATCTTTTGGTGCGACAGAAATTTGGTTGTATCCAGAGTATCCATCTAGGAAGCAGTAGTATTCTTTCAGAAAGCCTATCTAGCATATGATGTGACAATCGTCTCCCCTAAGTTCCATTTGGACTGTGTTAGCGTCGCTTGCCTCTCGACAATCAATATAGTTGAACGTTTAAAGCAACTAAGTCCATAAACATAATATGAACATCTCATTAATTACATAATTTTACAATACACTATTCCAATTATACAAAAACTAAACTTCACGGTACAATCTACCAAAACATATAAGAGTATAACACTCAACTGACAGTACAGATATTCTAACCATTACAATTGATTAGATATCTAGACTTCACAAAATTCATATACAACATAACTCTTCTAAAACAGAAGTCACCTGATTTCACTTAGCATCTGTACTTGTCACTAAAACATCTGATAATTAAGTGAGCTAGGCTTACTGTATAATTTTAATAGTAAATATCCAAAAAACATGGTGCTTCAGTTTGAACAGAAAAGACCAAACTATTATTTGAAAACCAATATCTCTAAAGAAATAGATCGAAAAAACTCATTGCTGGAACATAATAGACATGCAAAGTTTAAGAAAACATTTCATGCCAAGTATAGAGTCAAAAGAAATCAAACCTTAAAAGTAAGAAATTTATTCTATAGGGTCAAGATATACCAACCTTATCTCGCCATGTAGGCATGCAATTTACAATCGAACCCCATGAATGATAACAATTAAGCCGACTAGGCATGGCTATAAAAGTCGGTTACCCCCGAGTTAAACCTGCTAACTAATGGTACGACTTTACTGTGGGTACAATATGGCGCAATCGTCCACCTGAATGGATCCGGCCCACCATAGGTATGATCCGTAGGTATTGGCTATTTGGCAATTCTCAAAGCACTATCATCCAAGCGGCTGAAGAGGTACCATCCAATCGCAATACTTTGTCCACTAGACTAGTACTTGGAGCCACGGACTGAGTACTCAATCATTATAATAAATTCACATTCCAAGTTCGTTTCAATAACAAGCTTGATGCGCAAGTAAATCAATAAACTCATAAATTCATGATTAAATCCATGCCAATTGTAAAACTAATCATTCGATATCTAAATTTAAGTTTTCATATCAATCGAGTAAACATGGTTTTTGATAAGTCATGAATTTGATAAGTCAAACTGATATAAAATTTATGATGCGTAAAAGCCTTTAGAAACAATATGTACAATAGTTCTCCAAAAGAGTTGAAGAATATTATTAATGAAATCATTTGAAAGGTCTTGAAAACATCTTCCTAGAGTATGATGCACAAACCATGTATTTTGTAAGTTTRTAAAACAGAGGAACTCACATTAAATATTCGAAAATATTTGAAAACATTTCTCTAAAGTATGATATACAAAATGACACGTCTTTGAGAGTTTAATAAAACAGAAGAACTCATATTACAATATTTGAGAAATTTCTTTAAAGCACTTTACTAGAGTGCGACAAATAAAACCACTCATATTTAGAAGTTTAAAAGACGGAGGAACTCACATGAGTATCCTTGATTGCTTATAGAACTCTTAAATTCCTCGATTATCATGTCCTATAATCAGATTATAAGAAATTCTCTTAGTCAATGTCCTACAATAAGCCTATGATAACTATAGGGATAAATGATTTTTTAATTATTACCYGAGACTTTAAGATTTTAATGTAACCGAATTTAGGGTTTCTGAAAATTATTTTGATAATACAATATGTCAGGTGTGTTCTCTTTCCTCAGAGAATAAATTCAAAAACAAGCTATTGTAACTGCTATTCTTGTCAAAATATGGGTCCATGACAGTAAATACCAGAATGCATAGATAGCAAAACCCCAACTAGTCTTATTTAAGCTCTAACTCAATTAATCTTCTATGATGGTCAATTACAAAAAGAAGCTAAGAACAATAGCATTTCATTTCATAATCTTTTCATGATATCTCGAGCATGACATAATTTTTGAAATTTCAAGGAGTTTCATCTTCATAATCCATGCAATATATCACCTTGATTGTTAAAATATGTTTAAAGAGAATGGTAGAATAATGGAAATTCAATAAGAAAAACTATTTTCAGAATAAAGCAAATGGGGAACTGGCTAAACTTTGTCATAGGTTGGTCAATCAAGCAAAATGTAATAAAGTTAGCAGATCATGGGATCATTTGAATCTTTCCTATGTCTCTTTCGGAGAAATTGTTTTTGTCTCTTTCGTTTGACTGAGATAGCATATTAAGAAGGTATATGTTTGAAAATCTTGTTAATTGTCCTAAGCAGTAGTAATCAATTGACAGTACTAAGCACAAAGTATTCAGTAAGATTTCAATTATTCAACTCAAATACACATAATTATCACATATTCAATGTATGTATCATCATAGATATTACGAAAAATATTTCATTTCAGTGGTTAAAAAGCTCAACAACCATTTCATCTTTTGTCATTGCTAAGACTCTCGACTAGGGAAAGTTCCAGCCTGTCCTAAATTTGAGCTTATATATGTATGTAAAATAAGCTATGTATAGTTTAATAACACATTACGGGTAGAGACACAAATTAAAAAAAAATCGGAACATTCAATTGAGCTGCCAACTTCCCGAACAATTATAAAAAAATAAGAAAGATGGAGATCATTAATGGATGTTTCAGTTTGACAATGAAAATGTTATCTACCTCACAAGTCCATTTTCACAGACCTTTGATCATGATATTTGCAGCTCAAGAATTAATCAAACTAGAAAATATTGGAAATAAAGATGGATTAAAAATGCCTCTTACCTCAACTGGTACAACAAAAGAGTGCAGCAAGAGAAGAAAACTTAACAGAGAGAAAGAGAGAGCTATTTAGAAAAGAGAGAAAGTTGAGGTTAAGAGTGTATCAACAGCGAGAGAAAGGAACAATCAAGGAGATGAAGATCCATAGGTTTTAGGAACAAATTGAAGGTGCATAAAAGAAAAGGGGAAAAAGTGAGGTGGTTAGATGTGATGACTAGGACAATTAAACTAAAATAATATAGAAAATGAAAAGCAAAGATAAGGAGAAGAAGAAAGAAAAATAATGGTGGATTAATCTTATCAGGAAGAAGCATAAATATATTGATGATAAAAAAATGAATTAAAAGAGAAAAGAAGAAATGATATGGCGGAGTTGAATAAGAAGAAGGAAAAAAAAAAAAAAAAGGATGATATGGACAAAAGTTTTACATGTTTCTCTCTTTTTCTTTTTTTAAATAATAAAAATATTTATTGTTATTATATTACTATTATTATTATTATTATCTTAAACAATTCTAAGGTTTATTTTCCATCTAATAAAAATATTATTGTCCAGATTCCTTCTAACCAATGAGACAAACTATGATTCGATTATTTAAAGTAATGAGTAAATATATAACTAATTAAATATTCTAGAAATATTCTAATTTCGAAACTTTCTATCTTGTCAACATTGCTTCTCACGTTGTCACGTTTTACGAGATTCCATGTTAACGGATAATAGTTGGAAAAGATTAGTGTTTTACATATGGACTACGAAGGGAAGAGGAAATGATCCTTTCTTGTAGCATTTTTGAGCTTTTGGTAATCCATACATACTCTCCATCCGATTACTGTTCTTGTTGGGATCAATTCATTTATTTCTTACCATTGTTTCACCTCCCTTCTTTGGAACACATTGGACTGGGCTCACCCGTTGGCTATCCGAAATTGGATAAATTATTRCATCATCTAGCCATTTGATGATTTGCTTCTTCATGACTTTTTTCATGATTGGATTGAGTCTYTTCTGGGGTTTCACAGAATTGCTACTATATTCTTCCAAGATGATTTTGTGCATGCATACAGTGGGGCTTATTCTCTTGATGTCTATCAATGTCCATCCAAAGACCTTTTTATGAATTTCTAGAACAACTAGTAGCTATCCTCTTTTTGTTGATCTAGTGCTAAAGCAATGATAACTAGCAACTTTTGCCCGCCTCAAGATAAGTATACTTCAAATGGGATGAGAATGCATTTTCTTTTATAGTTGGTGGATTTTCAATTGATGGTTTGAGGGGTTGAAAACTTCTCTGTGATAAGTCCAATGACTCAAATCTCCTGTCAATTCCCTTAAACATTTGTTTAGAGTTCACCCATGCCAATGTTGCATCATTATCTGAGCTTTTGTCTTCTTCATAGCCATCTTCCTCATCATCTGAATGTAGAATGATATAGCATTCCTCAATATGCTTAGCATTTATTTATTTAGCTTCTTTAACGTGGAGCATTCATCTTGTTCATCTGGGAAATTTAGTGCATTAGAGACGTCGAAGGTGACTTGGTGATCATTTACCCTCATTGTTAGTTCACTTTTTTGGACATCAATCACGGTCCTTCCTATAACAAGGAAAGGTCTTTCCAAAATGATGGGGACTTCTTTGTCGGCTTTAAGATGATGAAGTCTACTGGAAATATGAATTTCTCAACTTCGACTAAGATATCGTCAATCTTTTCTTCATTGTATGCACAAGTATAGTTCSCCAATTGCAAAGTAACTGCAGTTGATCSCGCCTTTCTAGTCCTGAGTTGTTTGAAAATGGACATGGGCATAAGACTAGGACTTGCCCCAAAATCACACAATGCTCCTCCACAGTAAAAGTTCCCAATCGATCTTGGTATGGTGAAGCTTCGAGGATCCTTAAATTTTTGTGGCAATTTGTTTTGCAAGATAGATGTGCATTCCTTGGTTGATACTACTATTTCAAATTCTCCTAACGTCTTCTTTGATAGTAGTTCCTTCATGAATTTGACATAGTTGGGCATTTGCTCTAATGCTTTGACCAAAGTTATGTTGATATGCAGTTGCTTAATGATCTCCAAGAATTTGTTAAACTGCTTGTTTTGTTGCCTTGCAGTTAACCTTTGAGGGAAAGGTAGAGGTGGTTTATCCTGAATGATGTAAGGCATTAACATTTGTGAGAAACGTGGCGGTGGTTTATCTTGAATGATATTAGGTTACTTTATTATAGCATCAGATTCCCTTGTTGGTTGTAGAATTGGTTATTTGCTTATTCAATGCTACTGTCTTTCTAAGTAGTTTTCATCTCCTTTGTTGCCTCTTTTGTAGCTATTGATTTTTTTAATTCCTTTCCACTTTTGAGGGTTATAGCATTACACTGCTCATATCCTTCTCTTCTGGGATTTTCAATATCACTGGGCAAGGGCCTCGTTACTTGGTGCTTAATCCTAAAGCAATTTGGCCTACTTGGTTTCAAGATTCCTTAGTGATGTTGCTTGGTTCTGAATGAGGGCATCTCTTCTAGACATGTATTCTTTCAATAATGCATCTATTGAGGTTGGCTGTTCATGGTGAATGGTCTTTGGTGTTGATTTTACTACAAGAACCCAGGAGGATGGTATGATCTCTTGTGATGATCTGTTGTAGCATTTCCTCCTTGGTTAATCCATGAGAACTTTGAATGTTGCCTTCATCCGGGGTTGTATGTGTTTGAAAAGAGATTGTTTCATTTTGTGAAATTTTCAATGTAGCATACATATTCTGGATTAGATGGGCATTTGTCAAAAGTATGTAGATCTCTACAATACACACAGTTAACAGTGGCTTGCTATTGCGCTTGTTGTGCAGCTAGCGACTTCATGTTTTTCAGCATATTAGTTAGCCATGCCACTTCTGTTGGAAGTGTTGTTACAACATCAGATTCATGTACTCTTTGGACTCCCTTTTTTGTTGTCATTCTCATTGTTGTCCATTGATAGTTGTTGCTTGCTATTATCTCAAATATGTTGAATGCTTCATTTTATGATTTTGATAATAGTGCCTATTTGCTTAAGCATCAACCACTATTCTTGTTTGAGCATTGAGCCCGTTATAAAAGGTCTCTGAATCAAGTGATGAATGCCATGATGAGGGCATTTTCTGAGCAATTCCTTGAATTTTTCCCATGCTTCTTAAAATATTTAATCACCATGTTGCTGGAATGAGGTAATTTCATTTCTCAACTTCGCATTCTTCTCAGGTGGGAAGTATTTCATCAAAAATTTCTCCGTTAAGTTAGTCCATGATGTGACAGAACTTGGAGGTAAAGAGGTCAACCATTCTCTTACTCTATCCCTCAATGAAAAAGGAAATAATTTCATTCTCAGTATGCTTCTTTTGGGACTCCCTGAGTTGCAATGAGTCACTCACTTTCATGAACAATCTTAAATGCAGGTGAGGATCCTTAATGGCCATTCCTCCAATTACCTAACGGTCTATGGCATTTGGAACATGACTGGTTTAATTTCAAATTGCTAGGCTTGAATTTCAGGCCTCAAAATGCCAGGATTTAGGTTATGCAAAACGGGTATAGCAGATTCTCTTATAGCACAGTCTCTATTATCTTGCAATGCTGCCTCATTAACCCGAGATGGGCTATTATTGCATTGTTCTACACCATTTGCTTGTTGTGCTTCCATCCTTAAGTTTTTTTCTTCTTTTTCTAATGATTCTTTTTGGGTCTTTGTCAAGGACAAATGCTTCAAGAATATGTGACTTGGTTTTTGCTCTACTTCTCATAAACTAGCACCCCTAGTAGCAAATGGTAGCTGAAAAAGATAAATAAATGTGAAAAAGAAGAAAATTTATGCAGTTTGGCTTCATTTTTTACTTATCCCCAATAGTGGCACCAAAAACTTCTTGTTGCTTAATCTATTGCCATTAAACTAGCACACGTGCAAGTATATGCAGTCCAAAAGTAGTGAGAGTGAATAGGATATCTATCCAATGATGATAGTTAAATGAAAAGAAAAATTGTGTAAACTTCGTATAAAAGAAGTAAAAATGATATAGTAATAGAGGGCGACAGTTAATGGGGATTATTGAAAAGATAAATGACTTAAAGCAAGTAAAGGAATGTAAACTAACCGAAGTAAATGTAAATAAGAGTAAGACGAAAAGCTGTAAAAAGTTAGTAGCATAAGTTAGGAGTTAGAATCAATTCTGAATGCTATAGCACCCGTGAGTAGTCTCATGTAATGTTTCATAGTGCAAATGTAGGAGATGTAGGGGGATAAGACCATATTTATATGGTAATCTTCCAAACAATTTCATAATGTGATAGGATCGTTCATTGGTTAAATAGGTATCCTTATCTCTCCCAGGTACTAAAATGTTGTAGTATCGAGTTAATAAAAGTTTAAAGATTGTTATAACTCAACCCTTAGTGACTAATTTGCAGATTTCATCTAGTACATAAACTATATCACTATAGCCATGATACTTGGTTACTTTCTTTATCAATATTGAGTTTCAAAAACAGGTAGATTTGGCTAATGGTCGTTTAACCATAATCTAATACCTTCAAGCTCTCAAAATCTACACTTAATATAGACTTAACAAACATTAATCTGGAGTTTTTAGCTATATCAAGCTTCTCACCCTTGAAATGGGTAATAGAAGCATAGCTATTCTAGAGGAATAGATTCAGAACTCGCAAAGAACCTTGTAGATATGCCAAAACTGAAAATACTTGCATTAAACTTCAACAAACTTTTGAATATAACTAGAGATTGATTACACTATAAGAGAGGTGACTTTCGTCCCTTTTCTTAATGCTAATTATAACTGAAATGTAAGCAAACTAAAATTATTTCTTCTATTCAAGAAAACCCTAGCTAGATCTAGGAAGTAACTTAGAATTCCCAAGAAGAAAGACTAACTTTGTTTCTGCTTGAAGTATTGTTCTTTATATAGAGATCGAAGTGTAGCTAAGTTGGTCATTGCTATAGCATTCCTCTCTAACATGTCAATATCGACTCAGTAGAAATTTGTCCTGTAATGCCTATTTCAGGTAATGTGGTCCTTAACACTTTTCGTCTATTTGGCCATTTTGGGTAAGCTTTGGGAGTCAATGAAGGCTACCTTCTTTAAGTCATTTTCATTCTAATTTCTCATTAAATGCATGGGATTTGTATTGCTTTATTGAAAGATGCACCTCAGACCCATTCCTCGAAATCATGAATGTTGTAGCATTCTTGTTACCCTGCAAAACTCCTTTAATGATCGATCTTTTTAGGTTTCAAATAGCCAATTTCGTATTCTCAATTGTATATCAACTGAAATGGCAGAATTGAGGCCACGAACTAAGATAATTTGCACAAATTCAGACAGAGTTTATCAGAGCTGGACACAAATTAGGGATTAAAATAGGTATATTTTCTATGTCTATCAATGTTTGATAACTTCACAGATGTGAAAAAGATACATGTGAGATTCAAAAGAAAAATAGAAACATGAGAAGTTCAAAGAATTGAAGCTACAGTGCACAGATTTCAAGAAGATGTTCATAAAATTTGAAGTAGTGTGGTATGAAATTGCTGAAGCAAAGGAATCTAAAGAGAAAGAACAAGTATAACATAGGAAATTTGGAAAATGCTTCAAGGGAAGAACTTCGAGAAACTCTAAAACAAGAAAAAGGGTAGTTCGAAAGCTTGAGAGGAAGGCTTGAGGTCGTTGAAACTTAAAAAGCAGAAAAATATAAAGAAAAGTTAAAAGTAAGCAATCAAATCATGGTGATGTAACTATAGAAAATAACATTGAAAAAGACGAAGAAAAAGGCCTTGAAGCTTGATTTGCAAATGAAAAAGGAGCATGAAGTCAAAGAAATGCACACCCTGACAGAGAAGTCTTCTTTCAACGCTATCTCTTTAATATTTATACTTTAATTATGATGCTTGTGACTGTTTTCATGTTTAGTTTTGGGCATCAATGCTCATACTATTTGAATAACAAAGGAGGTGAAAATTGAACCTTATGTTCTCACTACTAGAAAAAGGCCAATTACAGACTGTCAAAATTGTTCCATAAATGGCCAAAAGCAATCACTGATTGCTCTTTATTGACCGATTTAGGGTTGGTAATACGCTAGTTGGTAATCTTTATCGACCAAAATTTGTTGTGTCAGTCAGTAATTGAATTATGTTGGTTGGTAATTTTCTTTTAGAATCTGCCCAAATTTGATCAGTAACTACCAACCAACATATTGTTTGGTATGTTGACAAATGTCGGTTGGTCATCCCTAACCGAATTCAGTAGTTCGGTTGGTAATTATCGATCGAAATCATTAATTCGATTCGGTCAGTAATTATTGACCAAACGTAGCCAGCTGCTATTAAAAAGAATAGGACTCATAAAGATCTTATCGGATCGAAGTGTAAGAAAGCGGCTTTTCGATTTACTCTTATTAGGCAACTAATTTCTCTTGATTAGCCGTTTCTAGCTCTAACATTAGTGTCAAAAACTTGTTCTGATCTTCATACTCGCTTCGAATTTTAGCAATTTAGTTTTGTAGGTGCTAAGTATGTCTTATTTAATAGTTCGATTGGTAATTACCAACCAAAATCAATAGTTCAATCGGTAATTAGCTACCAATTTTATTAGTTAGTAATTACCGACTATATAATTCGGTTGGTAAATTACCAGCCGAAAATTCTGTTGGCAATCACAAACTATATATATCAGACAGTAATTGTCCAGTTGGTAATTACCAACTAATATAATGGGTTGATAATTACCGAYTGTCAGTTAATTTGTTGGAAATTATATACACACTATTCGGTTGGTAAATTGGTCAATAATTTCCAACTAAATATTCTGTTGGTATCTCCATCAGTAATTACCAATGGAATATTTTGTTGGTAATTGCCAACTGAATTTTCTGTTGGTAATATCCACCTTTACCAACCGAATTTAGAATTGGATAATACCACATATGTACAATAATTTATCAAGAAAAGCAACTAAAAAATATCACAAAGTGGTAACATCATACTTCCACATCAGTATTTTGTAGGAATATAGAATAAAAGTGCATCAAACAAAGTAATGTAAAGAAAATAGTCAAAACTCAACAAAGTATAAGTAAACCAAACTATAAATGTTTTGAAAATGTAGTTTGGAACGTTAATCAAGAACTATTGTCTAAGTGATCTGATTGCTTGAGTTCTTTGAGTTGCTATGTAAGTGATAATATGGATGGTCAAATATTTTAAATGACTCTTGCATTCTCCTCCCTCGCGATGCCTTCAATTCTTCAAGCAATGCTTTAAAAGGATCTTGCATATTTTGCTGAAAGCTTTTGCTTGAACATAGTCTTCCRCAGCGGCTGTGCCAATGAGCAACAGGAAGAAGAAGACTAGGACTTATATTTGGTTGATAACTCTAGAAAACTATTGCTAGGGGATCATATACCATACGTTGTTCTTTGCTTAGATAGACCAATTATGCACAGCCAAATATAAGAAGTATCAACTGATTAGAGGTTTCTCCCCTTCAAGTGTTTAGCTAGCTAGGTACTTGATAGACAAAATCGCATACAAAATAAAACTTCACTCATGCAAGTATATACGGTCCACAAGTAATATAAAGTGAATAAGAGGATCGTTCTACAAGGATTGTTGTTTCAAAAGTAATGGTTTAAATTCCTAATAAAATCAACAGTTGATAGTTGTCACGAAAATAAAGTAAAATAATCTAAATTTATCTAATCACAAGGATTCAAAAACAATCTCAGCAATAGCACAAACGAGATGATCAAGAGATTAAAATTGAGTGAGAGCCAAGAACACCCAATGTACTAATGTCTAAGAATCCAAAATATCAATGCTGCAAGCGGCTGCAGCAATAACTTTCGAGCAAAATGCTGCAGCAAAGGCTTAGCACCAATAGAAATGCCAATCGAGATAGAAATGATCTCACCCTTTCAGTTTGTTGGTCCTTGTTTCAATTTCACTAAGTTGTTATACCTGTCGGAGTTACTTAGCTTAAGGAATACAAATATATCAAGTCTCATATGATTTTATGGGTGAAATATGAATGTCTCCAATATTCTATGGTATCCCCAAGATATTAAACCTTATCTCAAGATACCCAAACTCATATCTACTTAAGTTTTTCACCTTTTTTGCTATCTTTCGAAATTCAAGAAGTTCATACAAACAATATTCATGACCACTATAATAGTGAATGTAAACAATATATAACCTTGAGTAAAGCATTCATAAAGAGCAAATCTTGCTCAAATCATTCAAATAGACATTAAATGCATAGGTTCATCAAAACTTTAACTTCTAAGAAGTTAGTTCATGTACTTAGATGAAGTGAAATATAAGATGTGAAAGATTAACATATTCAAATGCATCTTGAAATAATCACTAAGAGAAGGAGATATAAAGCCTAAAAAGGTTGATGAAGTCCAATGGTGAAGGCTTACTTGAAGTCTTCTTCTTCTTCTTCTTCTTCTTCCAAGCTTCTCTCTTTTCGCTCCCCTCTATTCTCTCTCCTGCGTTTTTGCTGCTAATGCCCAAAATCTAAAATGCCCACCTCATTTCAGCCTTCCTCCTTTTTGTTCCATGAAGCTTGCCTTGAAAGTTTGGCAAAAAGTTGTCATAAGCACTTTTTGCTTTTTTACTTTTTGTAATACCCCCATATCAGAAAATACCCTAATTTGGGAATGTCACCGACTTAATTCTCATATAATTAAAATTTCAGGGAAAGCTTTTGACAATAAAGGAATAAACTTTAAACTGTCAACAAGTTCATAAATAAAGAAAAAATTTGATTAAAAGAACGACTCTTGGGTATCAAAGCCTACTTCCAAACGATCTCCACGCACCATCTGGTTAATCATCACCTGAAACGTAAAATAAGAAAATATGAGGTGAGCTATTAAGCAAAATAAGCAAATCCCATGCATGAATGCATGAATGCATGAATAATGCTCTATATGTCATAAGTTATAAAATTTCACTTTCTCAATAAAAGCTTTCTAAACATTTCCATTTCATAAACTTTCTCATAAAAACTTTCCTTTCAAAATGTAAGAACTTTTCAAAACATTTCCATTCATTTAAAGTCGTGAACTTACTTGGTGTAATGCCGAGCCATTAAGCTTGCAGTGGACCATTATTCTTTGRAACCCGATCACATTTTCTACCGGTAGAACCGCAAAGCGGTTATCATTACTTTAACTTTTCCTGAACATCACCTCATAAAAGGTGAATAATACATGAATTTTCCACCCTACAAGAGGGTTTGGTCAAGTGCGTCGATCCCCCATGCCCCATTTTCCACTCACATCTTTCATAGCTTAGGCATTACACCCCCTTTTTTTCAAAATCCTTACCATTTGGAAAATAATTTATTCATAAAATCCCTTTTTTTCCAACTTCATTCCTTAAAACCTTCACATTCTAAATGCATGAGTGACTCATGCTAGGAATGATGTAAAACACTATAACTATATGGCCATGACACGAACTATATAAATCTGAATTTGAATTAAACATATCACATAAAATAATCCAATTATAATCACATGATATATCACACAAAACAAGTCAATTATGACCACGAAATATATCATACAAACAATCCAATTATAGCCACAAAATATATCACATATGGAATACAATTAATGAGTATGGGAAAACTATAACACCTCTAGATTAGGAACTGTCCTAAGCCGAGAGTATTACTGATCTTACTCATAGTCCTATCAACCACTATAGGAAACAAAAAGAWATCTGAACCCTTGTCTAAAAATTTTTATAAAAATTCGGCAGAGTTTCCTCCGTAATTTCGACAATTACCCTTGTATATATTCAAAAGATTCTCAAACATTTTCAACACCCATAAACAACATGCATTCCAACCCAACAAACATCCAATATAATAAGTAATGTATTCCAACAAATCCTTTACCAACCTAACATTTATCAAAAYTGAAATTTGCGGAAACCAAAAGAATTTAAAGCATGATTAGCTAAACCAATAAAAAAATATCTTAATAATACACAAAAATCATTCTAGTCAACCATCTATTTTATTCAGTAAAATTTATTTAGAAAATACTTCGGGGTATCACGGCTTGCCCACAAGCGACCTCCACGCCCCATCTGGCTACACATCACCTGAAATGCAGAATGAAGGAAATGGAATGAACTATAAAGCTCAGTAAGCAAATCCCATGCATGAATGCATGAATAATTCCCTACATGTCATAAGTTATAAATTTCACTACCTCAATAAAAGCTTTCTAAAACATTTCCTTTTCATAAACTTTCTCATAAAAACTTTCCTTTCAAATGTAAGAACTTTTCAAACATTTCCATTCCTTTAAAGTCGTGAGCTCACTTAGTGTAACACCTAACCATTAAACTTGCAATGGGTCGTTATTCTTTGGAACTTGATCACATTTTCTACTAGTAGAACTGCAAAGCAGTTAACATTACTTTACTTTTCATTTCATCTTTTCACCTCCCAAGAAGTGAACATTACGTACCTCCCTACCCTCCAAGAGGGTTGGGCGGATGCGCGTATCCCCCATGCCTCATTTTCCACTCACATCTTTTATAATTAGGTTTACACTCTTTTCCAAAAATCTTAATATTTTCCTGAAAATAAATCATTTATAACATTTCATTTCCTTTCAAATTTCATTTCCTAAACCATTCGCTTGAATGGCTCATGCCACGAATGACACAGAATACCACAATTATATGCCATGACATGGACTACATAAAACTGTATTAAAAATACCATTCAAATAATAACAGTACAAAACATACATATTATGTGAAATCATTCAATACAATCATAACATATTCCAATACAGTCACCACATAACACGTAACGAAAAAGGTAGGTGGATATAGGGATTTACTTACATAGAATTCAGTTTTAACACATTCAACTTACTAAAAAGGCATTTAAAAACATCAATATATATGCATTAATGAGAATGTGAGAATTTACTTACTTGGAGTCCTTTACGTTAAAGGTTCTTATTTAAATTGCAAAGCGAAAATCCCTTGACCGTACATCAATGCGCTCGAAAATAACTTAATTGTGATTACAAAAGAAAGTCGATTTAATATGATTGTCTAAGCTTAAATATTTAATGCTAAATATCCATGAATGTCATTTGTCAATTTTTAATTCATACTTAATTCCCACATCACCAATTATCACGTTCTTAAAGATACAATATAAGCTCCTTAGCTAGGGTATTACACCTAATCTGTGTTCTTGCACAATTTCACTTTAGGACATGATTACATAGGTCATCAATTTCCACTATCGAATAGTAATATTTTCACCTTTAAATCAACAAACTCCAAGTGTCGCGAAAGTAGCATTGTGCCCCAGGCGTGCGCTCAGGCAGCGCGTGCATCACAGTCCTGGTCGTGCACGGGGCCTGGTCGCGTTGGAGTCTGGGCACCTGTTTGTTGGGTATTTGGGCGCCTGTTACTGGGCACCTGATGACCTTCGAAGACCCTGCTCCTGGCCGAACTCAATTGACCAGGACGGACACCGGCTCTCGGACAGCACTGGCCACGGCAACGGCAAGCGTACCGCAATGGAGAATACTGGTGCACCTGAGCAGCGAACTCCATACCAGTRCTCGTCCAGYTGCGCAGTGATTGCACAACAATAAGCAGCAAAGATCTGTAGCAAAATCGACGAYGCTCTCGACAGGTAATAGCAAGACAGCAGGTTTTCAAATCTGGGCATCACACCCTTGTGCGGGTTGCAAAAATTGGCAACTAGCAGGAAGAGGTCGAACGAACTTAGCCAAATTCGTCAGTTATGAGCACAGAGGGGATGCGCAGGTTCGACGTCCTAATTGACCGCGAGGAAAGATCCAGATCGCGCTGTAAGGAAGTCAGTTGTGGTGATCAACAGTGATGACCTGGGCAGTGGGGATCGCGGCGAACKGAATTAGCACATCGCAGGCGATCAACAACGGTGGCCTGGGTAGTAGGGATCGCGACGAAAACCCAGTACTTCGCGGCGGCAGTCGTTCGGTCTAGCTGAGTCATGGGCCAGAATCCTCCAAGCAGCTGGACACGATAGCTCATTGCAGATCTGGGTGGCGAAGAACTACGGCATCGACAGAGGGAGAAAGAGAGATGGTGCGTACAGCGAGGAGGGGTGGCAGCGGCAATGCAGGGCGGCGACAAACAAGAGATGGAGATGGTGTAAGCGGCAGTAGGGTTTTGTGGGGGGGGAGGGAACAGGGTAGACGGTTGACTTAGTTTTTTTTTTTTTTTTTAACTTGGGCAAACCCAAATCTTTCAGACCTTCTCATTCCATGACTAATCCAGTCCATTAAATTAAATTTCTATGAGCTTTTCCTTTCGGTAAAAATCTAGTTTTCCAAATGAAAACGAATAAGCCCAACAAGTCGAGCCTCTAACCAACCAAGGGCCCTAATCTGATTAACACGATAATTTTATACTTATTAAACGTATGATAAACAAATAACCACACGAAAAATTATCCAACCCTAGTTGGCACACACAATTACAAGACCATACAAAATTTATAAAATTTATAAAAAGTGAAATCCCAGTATTACAGATTTACTTACATGGAACTCAGATTCTGTAATACTTGAGATTTAATTTCTGTTTTTCCTTTCGAACTTTATATATATATATATATATAGACAATTTATATTATAATCCACTAATTAGATTGTATTTATGATCGTTAGTAAATTGATTAATTTACGACGAAATGACTTCGAGGCTGTAACATTCGATGTGCCAATTAGAAATAAATAATAACTTCCTTGATTTTCTATTTGTTATGCGTTAATGTGTGAATATGTTTATTTAAAGGTGAAATTTTATTAGTTTACTTTAATTAGAAGTCTTCATTAGTTAATTAATTTAGACTTGACCTGTTAGAGCCTGTCCTCTTCTTATTCAAATCTAAAATTCGATTTGAAGTTCAATTTTAGGCCACAAGAAAACTAATAGATTTTAATTTGGTTGGGCTTAGTTAGTTAATTAATAAAAGTGGCCCACGAAGAAATTTTAGTTAGGGTTAAATTAGTTTTAAAAAATAAAACAAACTATTTAAAGATGAAGATCATTATTTATCTTTTTCCCAGAGAAAAACCTAACCTCCTAACCATAGCCCCCACCAACCGACGCCTCCTCTCTCTGCCCTCATCGATGCCGTCCTTCCCTTTCTCTCTCTCTCTCTCTCTCTCTCTCTCTATCTCTCTTTCTCTCCTCTTCTCTACCGGTGCCGAACGCCACTCCATCTCTTTTGCTCTCATCAAGCAACCAGGTGACCAAGCACCCAGGCAACCAGGCACCGTGTGCTGTCCTCTAGAGCCAGTTGCGCGCGCGCAACACATGCTTGACCAGGATCGCCGTTCGCACTCTCGGAGCATATTTCTTTCCCAAGCATGGTCGACGCCATTACATCTTAGACTCAATACCACACCTAAGGTTCGGGATTCCAAGTGAATCCTTGTTTCTTTATTTAAATTAACCGAATGGCCTAAGTTTTGTACTATGTAATGATAATTAAGAAAAACTATGGAATATGTTTAATTGAAATTTAAGTTAGTATGATAAAGTAAAAATGAGGATATAAGTCTAGAAATATATTGAAATATAATTTAGGGTGAAATTAGGGTCTGTAGATAAAATAACGTATATTATAATTGCGATTATTATTGTTATTTTAACAAATCAGGAGTCATGAAATTAAATTATACTATTAGTAGTTTGATTTTTATTRACATGGAAATTCATCTTGAAAAATTATTAATTAAGGTCACCATAGGAAAAATAATGAATGTATTAACGGTTAAATAAATGTGTTTGGTTAAACAAGCCTTAGATGAATGTTCTTTATATAATAATAGTAGGATACTGTGACACATTGATGTTATGGGCAACCAAAGTACCTCGCTAGCGAAAGTAAACAAATTTACTAAGGACTACAAGTAAGTAAATTCTTACATTCTCATTAACGTATATGTGTTGTTGTTATAATTAAATTGCTCTTAGGTGAATTGAATGTGTATTGAATCTGAGTTCTATGTAAGTAAATTCTCACACTCTAGTTAATGCATATTTATTGTTGTTATAATTAAATTGCTCTTAAGTGAACTGAATCTGTATTGAATTTAAGTTTTATGCAAGTAAATTCTGACATTCTCATTTAGTGATGATGCAATTGTGTTGTTATTATGATTGAATCTACTTATGTGAATTGATAATTGCTCTTATGTGTTATAATGTGATATTACTTTCAGTGTGTGGATTTTATTACTCATTGATATGTTAAAAATTTTAAGTTAAGGGGTCATGTGGTCCATGAGCATGTAGATTGCAGTAATTGCATATTCTCTTGTATGGACATAATCATACATTCAAGAAATGAAATGTTTTTAAAGAATGAAATTTGGAAAAGTAAATGTTTTGAGGAATGAAGTTTTTAAAAATGTTATTTTTRTGATGAATGATTTCCAAACGTTAAGGATTTTGAAAAAGGGGTGTAAAGCCAGAGCCTTGAAAGATGTGAGTAGGAAATGGGACGTGGGGGACCCGCGCACTAACCCTCTTGTAGGGTGGGAAAGTATGTAATGTTCACCTCTTATGAGGTGACGTTCAGAAAAAGATTAAATTATGTTAACCGCTTTATGGTTCTACTAATAGAAAATGTGATCGAGTTTCAAAGAATAATGGCCCACTGCAGGACTTAATGACTAGGCATTACACCAAGTGAGCTAATGACTTTGAAGGAATGGAAATGTTTGAAAAAGTTCTTACATTTTGAAAGGAAAGTTTTTATGAGAAAGTTTATGAAATGGAAATGTTTAGAAAGCTTTTATTGAGAAAGTGAAATTTTATAACTTATGACATATAGGGCATTATTCATATATTCCTGCATGGGATTTGCTTACTGAGCTTAGTAGCTMACCCCATATTTCCTTATCTTACGTTTCAGGTGATGATTAACCAGATGGTGCATGGAGATCGTTTGRGATCAGGCTTTGATACCCAAGAGTCGTTCTGTTAATTAAATTTTTTATTTATTTATTAACTTTTTGAAAGTTTAAAATTTATTCCTTTATTGTCAAAAGCTTCCGTTGAAATTTTAAATATATGAGAATTAAGTTGGTGACATTCCCGAATTAGGGTAGTTTCTAATCTGGGGACGTTACAGATTCAATACACATTCAATTCACATAAAAGTAATTTGATTATAACAACAATACATATGCGTTAATGAGTATGTGAGAATTTACTTACTTATAGTCCTTAGAAAATTTATTTACTTTCGCTAGCGGGGTGCCTAGGTTGCTCACAACATTAATGTGCCACAGTATCATAATATTATTATACAAAGAATATTCATCTAAGACTTGTTTAACCAAATATATTCATTTAATATAGGTGTTTACCATTAGTACTTTCATCGTTTTTCCTATGGTGACTTTAACCAATAATTTTCGAGTTTAATTTTCATGCTAATACAAATCCCACTACTAATAGTACAATTTAATTTCATGACTACTAATCATTCTTAAAATAATAATAATCTTAATCACAATATACATTATTTTATCATAAAAATCCTAGATCTCATATTAAATCATATTTCGATATATTTCTATAATTATATTCTCCTTTTACTTATTCGTAACTAACTTAAGTTTCACATTAAACATATTTTATATTTTTCCTTAATTATTATTACATMATGCAAAACCTACCATTCGGTTAATTTAAATCAAAAAACTAAGGATTCACCTTGAATCCCGAATCTTAGGTGTGGTATCGAGTCTAAAATGTAATGGCATCAATCTTGCTTGGGAAAGAAATACGCTCCGGTCATGTGAACGGCAGTCCTGGTTGCACACGTGCTGCGTACGCCAACTGGCTCGAGCAGACAGCCCACAGTGCCTGGTCGGCTGGGCACCTAGTCGCCTGGTCGACTGGGCGCCTGATCGCCTGGTCTAGTGACAAGAATGGAGGAGATGGAGTGGAGTTGGGCATCGATAGAGAAGAGAAGAGAGAGAGAGAGTGGGAAGGCCGACATCAATGAGGACAGAGGGAGGAGGCGTCGATGGTAAGGGGTTAAGTTTTATGTTTAAGGAAGAAGATGAACAGTTATCTTCTCACGTTGTATATATATATATATAGTTTTTGAAAGCTAACTTAATCCTAACTAAAATTTTTTCGTGGGTCATTTTTATTACTTAACCGACTAAGCCCAACTAAATTAAAATCTATTAGTTTTCTTCTGAGCCAAAATCGAACTCTAAATTCGATTTTAGATTTGAATAAGAAGAAGACAGGCTCTAATGGGTCAAGTCTAAATTAATTAACTAAGACTTCTAATTAAAGTAAACTAATAAAATTTCACCTTTAAATAAACATACTCACACATTAACGCATAAGTTAACATAATAAAATCAAGGAAATTAATTATTTATTTCTAATTGGCCACATCGAAGTGTTTATAGGCCTCCAATCCTTCCCGCCTGTAAATTAATCAATTACCTACAACCATTGAATATAATCTAATTAGTAGATTAGAAATATAAATTGGTATATATATCATATATATATAAAGTTTGAAAGAAAAATAGAAACTCTATATAATATATATACAGTTCGAAAAGAAAAACAGAAACTAAATCTAGGGTATTATAATACCCTACCCCATAAAATAAATTTCGTCCTTGAAATTTAGAGTTCACTAAAAAGTTGTGGGCACGTAGTATGCATCTTATTTTTTCTTTCCTATGTTGCCTCTTAAGGAGCTATATCAATAGTAGCCTGATCATAGATCAATTTTAGAAAAGTATCTAGCACCTGAAGTTGATCGACAAATCATCAATCTTAGACAATGAGTGCCTATTCGTTATCGTCGCCTCATCCAATTCTATATAATTTATACATAACCTCATAGATCCATCGTTCTTCTTCACGAACAAGACATGTGCAACCTATGGTGAAAACTAAGTACGTGATCGTTAATTCCATTCGTAGGACTAGTTTTCCAACTAAACCTCAAAAACATTCTTGAAATATTAAAAGAACACCAGATATGTCCATCGTATTTTAAAATTTCTCTCTATTAATCACACTTTTTACCCTTTATAGTTCTACAAATCTGTAAACCTTAACCTATATATACGTATATACCCACTTCGTAATTGGCATTAGATCCAAACTAACATATTCATTCATCGGATTCTAATTCCATTCCTCAAAACTTACAATAGAAAAACATCTTAATCTCTCAAGTACAAAAAAGAAAAAAAAAATCAGATTAACTTCTTAAAGAAAAGTCAATAATCTCCAAAGAATAAAAATCCAACTTAAAGATCATGTCATCATAATTAAAATCGAAGCCTTATAGTCCAAAAATCTAGTCGCAATTTGTTCTCAACTCTTTTCAGCATCTGRAATTCAAAGACTATAACCGTTTACCTCTCCTTATGAAAATACTTTGTTTAAAGAACTATCTCAACCAAAGTTAAACCTATTCAAATCGACCAAAAACTCCTTGAGCATTGTCAGAAGGAATTCAATATCTCACTTATCAAAGATTATCCATCCAACCTAACTAATCACCTTATAATTGCACAACATTTACTTTAACAAGAATTCTGAATCAAGTGAGAGGAGTCTCACATTTTAAACATTTAAACAATACTTTAATATAGAGTAAGTATCTCATTCCTAGCAAAAAGATTTCCTTCAGAGACTTTATTCTACAAACACTTTTTCCTAAATTTGACATCAAATTTAGATTCTTGATAATTTTAATTTCATCTTGTGGATAGGTAAGAAACGACATTTACGATTTCATTTAGGTATGACAAATGGAACATAATGCTCTTGGTCTAAAATGAACCTTCAAAATTCCAAACATAAACAAGCTGGTCCTTATAACAAATAAATATTAAATGTCAGTTAATAACTTAAACTATAACATAAACCTTACCAGATGGTCYTGGGAGAAATGCCTGTGGCATGACTTGATACCCATATACTTTTCAAGAATTCATAAATCATTTTCTTATGAAGTTTACAGAATAGTTTTCAAAACTCGAAGCTTTGATACCATGATACCAAAACTGTTAACACTCCAATATCAGAAACTACCCTAATCCGAAAATGTTACCGACTTAATTCTCATATATTTAAAATTTCAATGGAAGCTTTTGACAATAAAGGAATAAATTTTAAACTTTCAACAAGTTTATAAATAAATAAAAAAATTTAATTAACAGAACGACTCTTGGGTATCAAAGTCTGCTCCCAAACAATCTCCACATACCATCTGGTTAATCATCAACTGAAACGTAAAATAAGGAAATATGTGGTGAGCTACTAAGCTTAGTAAGCAAATCCAATGCATGAATGCATGAATAATACCGTATGAAATTTCACTTTCTCAATAAAAGCTTTCTAAACATTTCCATTTCATAAACTTTCTCATAAAAACTTTTCTTTCAAAATGTAAGAACTTTTCAAACATTTCCATTCCTTTAAAGTCGTGAGCTCACTTGGTGTAATGCCTAGCCATTAAGCTTGCAGTGGACCATTATTCTTTGGAACCCGATCACATCTGCTACTGGTAGAACCGCAAAGCAGTTAACATTACTTTAACTTTTTTCCTGAACATCACCTCATAAGAGGTGAATAATACATGAATTTTCCACTCTACAAGAGGGTTAGGTCGGATGCGCCAGTCCTCCACCCCCCATTTTCCACTCACATCTTTCATGGCTTAAGCTTTGAACCCCTTTTTCAAAATCCTTAACATTTGAAAAATAATTTATTCATAAATCCCTTTTTTTCTCCAACTTCATTCCTTAAAAACTTCACATTCTAAATGCACGAGTGACTCATGCCAAGAATGATGTAAAACACTATAGCTACATGCCCATGACACGAGCTACATAAATCTGAATTTAAATTACCTAACATGTTAACGGTAGAAACATATCACATAAAATAATCCAATTATAATCACCAGACATATCACACAAAACAATCCGATTATAATCACATGATATATCACATCAAAAAATCCAATTATAATCACAAGATATAGCAAACCAGACAATCCAATTATAATCACAGGATATATCACACAAAATAAGTCAATTATAACCACAAATATATCATATAAACAATCCAATTATAGCCACAAAATATATCACATATGGAATACGATTAATGAGTATGGGGGATTTACTTATATAGAACTCAGATTCAATACACATTCAATTCACCAAAGAGCAATTTAATTATAACAACAATACTTATGCGTTAATGAGAATGTGAGAATTTACTTACTTGCAGTCCTTAGTAAAGTTTTACTTTAAGTCGCTAGCGAGGTGCCTTGGTTGCCCACAACGTCAATATGCCACAGTATCCTAATATTATTATACAAAAAATATTCATCTGAGACTTGTTTAACCAAACATATTTATTTAATACAAGTGTTTACCATTAATACATTCATYTTTTTTTCTATGGTGACCTTAACCAATAATTTCTCAATATTAATTTCAATGTCAATAAAAATCGAACTACTAATAGTACAATTTAATTTCATGACTCCTAATTTGTTCTTAAAATTACAATAATAATCGTAATCATAATATACATTATTTTATCATACAACCCTAAATTTCACCCTAGATTATATTCCAACATATTTCTAGAATTATATCCTCCTTTTACTTAATYGTTCTAACTTGAATTTCAGTTAAACATATTTCATATATTTCCTTAATTATTATTACATAATACAAAACCTAGGCCATTCGGTTAATTTAAATGAAGAAACTAAGGATTCACCTCGAATCCCGAACCTTAGGTGTGGTATCGAATCTGAGATGTAATGGCATCAATCATGCTCGGGAAAGAAATATGCTCCGGGCGTACGAACCGCGATCATGATCGTGCATGTAACTAGCTCGCGGGCGGCCTACGGTGCCTGATCGCCTGGTCCCTTGTGCGCCTAGTCATTGGGTTACCTAGTCGCCTGGTCCCCTGGGCGCCTGGTCATCGGGTCGCCTGGTCGCTTGGTCGCTTAGGTGCCTAGGTGCCTGTTTGCTTGGTCCCCTAGTTGCTTAACAAGAATGGAGGAGATGGAGTGGCGTTCAGCATCGATAGAGAAGAGAAGAGAGAGAGAGAGTAGGAAGGCCGGCATCGGTGAGGGCAGAGGGAGGAGGCGGCAGTGGTGAGGGGGTTATGTTTTATGTTTAAGAAAGAAGATGAAACAGTACTATCTTCGATCAGGTATATATATATAAGTATACTAACTATATAGTATATATTATAACCCTATATATATATTATATATTAAAAGGTTAAATCTAACCTAACCCTAACTAAAATTTTATTCGTGGACCATTTTTATTACTTAACCAACTAAGCCCAACTAAATTAAAATCTATTAGTTTTCTTCTGGCCCAAAATTGAACTCCAAATCCGGTTTTAGATTGTCAAGTCTAAATTAATTAACTAAGACTTCTAATTAAAGTAAAGTGATAAAATTTCACCTTTAAATAAACATACTCACATATTAACGCATAACAAATAATAAATCAATGAAATAATTATTTATTTTTGATTGGCACATCGAACGTTACGGCCTCCAAATCCTTTCGCTGTAAATTAATCAATTTACTAACAATCATGAATATAATCTAACTAGTGGATTAGAACATAAATTGTATATTTATGTGTGTTTGTGTGTGTATATATATATGTATAAAGTTCGAAAAGAAAAACATAAACTAAATCTCGAGTATTACACTTTCTATTTTTTCATTTTTTTCTTTTCACTTTTTTGATTTTTAGCTTTTTGGCTCCAGAAATTATTGTCTCCTTTATCCAATGATGACTTTTCTTTTCTTCCTTGACTTTTCTTCTTCGAATAAAATATTCCTTTTTGCTCGTAATATTCAGTGCTGCGGCATTGCATTTTTAAGCCATTATTGTCCATTATCGCAGCATTGAATAAATCTTCACATGTTCATCAAGTGACCTTCTATTTTGCTTATAGAATCATTTTCCCTACAAAAGATAGCATTTTAGCATTGCAAATGCACATGAATTTTATAATTTCACACTATTGTACAATTAAAGTGTAATACCCGAAATTTTTCTTTTATTAATTTTTATTTGATCGTGCGAATTTGCGTGCCAACTAGGATTGGATAATGTTCTATGGGGTTATTTTTTAACTATATGTTTAATAAGTACGGAAATATTATGTTTGTCAAATTAGAATCCTTGGTTTATTAGAGGCTCGACTTGTGAGCTTATTCATTTCTCAGTCGGAAGTTAAACTTTTATCGAAAGAAAACCCGTTGAATTTAATTTAACGATTGGGTTAGTTATGGATGGGAAGGCTCGAAGGGTTTGGGTTATGGTCCAAATTATCAAAAAAAAAAAGAGAGAGAAAATATTAAAAAAAGAAGGAAAAGAAACCCTAAAACCCTTTTCATCTTCTCCCTCCCGATACTACTGCCATCGCCCCATTCCCAGAAAAACCCTACCATGGCCCTACAATGCCGCTGCTACCCTCCCGGCGGTACGCACCATCTCTTCATTCCTCTGCCGATGCTGCAATCGGTCATGGTCTAGTTAGTGGTTGCTCAACAGGATTAGTTGTAGCGATTTCCCCATCGCGCCATTGATCTACCGCCGCTGCTCAGTCCGAAGCCCTGATCTGGAGACATTGTTGTCTCTCTCTAGGCAACTCATGTGTTCGTAGCGCTAGTCCGGAATCGTCGCTGTGTGCCGCTCAGCTTGCTCCCGAACGTTCGGCCAGGAGGATTTGCGCATTCGGCCGGAGATCGTCTAGATCTGGACCACGTGCTGTCTCCCAGATTTGAAGTCGATTCCCTCTACCTATCGCGCTGTTGTTACTCATTGCCCGAGCTCATTGGAGCTGCGAATCACTGCCGCACCTCTGCCAGCGTCACTCATTGGCTGTCGCACTGCCCAAATCTGCCATCTTCTTCTTCTTCTCTGCTCGACCGGAGTTGCCATAGCCGCACCAAGGTCTGATCTGTGCATCAGAACCACAACTGCTCGAGGAAGCCTTGTCGCGCAACCACAGCTCGCCACTTGGCTGTCACCCTTTGCTCTCTGTCCTTGCTGCTCGCATCGCCTAACGTCACCGCTGCAGATCCACCGTCTGCGATCAAGATTTTCTGCTAGCGGTGGACTGGATTTTGCTCTATTGCTGCTCGGTTGTTCATCAAAGGGGTGCTGTTCGCCAAACGCCCAGCAAGCGCCCAAGCACCCAGGAGCCCAGACGCCCAAACGCCCAGGCGACTAGGGCTGTTGCGCGTGCGCTGCCTGAGCGCAAGCCTGGGGCCTAACACCACTTCCGCGACACTTGGATTTTGTGGACTTAAGGTGAAAACATTACTATTTGATATTGGAATTTATGACCTATGTACAATTATGTCCTAAAGTGAATTGATGGGAGAACATAGATTAGAGCTAATACCCGAGCTAAAGAGTTTAAATTGTGCCTTTAAAAAACGTGATAATTGGTAATGTAGGAATTAAGTATGGATTAATAATTGGCAAATGACATTCTTGGAATAAACACTAAATATTTAAGTTGGAACAATCGTACTAAATGGACTTTCTTTCTGTAATCACAATTAGGTCGTTTCGAGAGCCTTAACGTTGAGAACAGTCGAGGGATTTCACTTTACAATTTAAATAAGAACACTTTAACGTAAAGGACTCCATGTAAGTAAATTCTCACATTTCATTAACACATATGTATTGATGTATCTAAATTCCTTTAGGTAAACTGAATGTGTTGTATATGAGATTCTATGCAAGTAAATTCCCATATCCGCCTACCTTTTTCGTTGTATGTTATGTAGTGGTTGTATGGGATTGTGTTATGAAATGTGTTGATTGTGTGGAATGTTTTAACGTGTTTTATATTTTGTACTATTATTATATAGAATGGTACTTTAATACAGACTTATGTATTTCATGTCATGGCATGTAGTATAGTATTCTACATCATTCCTGGCATGAGCAATTCATACATTTAGAAAGTGAATRGTTTAGGAAATGAATTTTGAAAGAGAATGAATTTTATAAATGTAATATGTTCATGAAAATGTTAAGATTTTTGGAAAGAAGTGTAAACCTAGTCATGAAAGATGTGAGTGGGAAATGGAGCGTGGGAGACCAGCGCACTCGACCCGACCCTCTTGGAGGGTAGGGAAATGTAATGTTCATCTCTTTGGAGGTGAAAAGATGAAAGGAAAAGTAATATAATGTTAACCGCTTTGCGGTTTTACTGGTAGAAATGTAATCGGGTTCCAAAGAATAATGGCCCACTGCACAGCTTAATGGCTAGGTGTTACACTCAATGAACTCATGACTGTAATGAATGGAAAGGTTTTACAAAATTCTTACCCTTTGAAAGGAAAGGTTTTACAAAGTTCTTACACTTTGAAAGGAAAGTTTTTATGAAAAGGTTATGAAATGGAAATGTTTAGAAAGTTTTCATTGAGAAAGTGAGATTTTATAATTCATGACATATAGGGCATATTCATGCATTCATGCATGAGATTTGCTTACTGAACATTATAACTCATTCCATTTCCCTCATTCTGTATTTCAGGTGATGTGTAGCCAAATGGTGCGTGGAAGTCGCTTGTGGGCAAGCTATGATACCCTGAAGCATTTTCTAAATAAATTTTACTGAATAAGACAAATGGTTGACTGGAATGATTTTTGTGTATCATTTGGATATTTCTTATTTGGATTAGCTAATGATATTTCTTATTCGATTAACTAATCATATTTTTATTCGTTCAAAATTTTGCAAATTAATGTCAGTAAGTAAATTGTGACATTCCCGAGTTAGGATAAAGTTTCTTAATCTGGGTGTTACATAAAGCCACTTGGTCAATTCTAAGCAATATTCAAAGCAAAATAGTATCCAGTCATATTTAATCAAACTAAAAAAGATGAAAACATGCACATAATCTCTAGTAAAATCAATGGTTTCCCACTCACATCAACACTCCCAAACCTAAACATTGCTAGTTCTCGAGCAATAATGAAAGGAAAAGGAAACACAATATCATCTACTTTGAGAATTGCTTTAAAAAGGTCAACATTAGATTCCTCATTCATGGATAAGTGTTTTGGTCACCTTAAGCAAGTGTGTGGTAATGAACCATGACCAACTATATATCAAGAATACAAGTTATCCCAACTCGATACAAAAGACAAATGTGATTTCAACATATGTTCAACAAACTTCTCTTCCACATAAATATTGAATTCCCCAAATTAGAAATAAAAATGAATAAGTAGAAATCAGGTTGGCAACAGGGGTTTAAAGTTTTGGTGTAGCCTTAGTAAGCTAGCTAGTTTTTTTTTTTTTTTTTTTGTGTAATCTTTGCTCTATAATGTCACAAGAACTGTTTGACTCAAAAATCGACATTTGTGATAAAGGTTCCCGATTACTAGGTTTAAGTCACAAAAACAAGAGTTATTATGCATACTTCTACCTAATATCGCTTTTCGACACAAAATTACACATGGATAACATGTATAACTCTAGTTACTAGGCAATTAAGGCATTGGAGTAGTTATTMTAGTGTAGTAGTAACTTAAGAGGATATATCAACGATACCCCCCAAACCTGTTTGAAATTTTATTTACAAAACATTTCTGCCCATTTCTAATGCTAATAAGGGGTTGCCGCAACCTAGTTTCAAAGTAGTTTATAAATGCAATTGAAATCACATCTTTGTCCTTAAAAGAGTGAAATGTGCAAGTATTTATCAACAACAATTAAGGGATCGTCATACATAACACTTGAAATCTTGAGGGATTACTCATATTTAATCAATATCGGTTTAAGGAGGAGATGTGTGAATTAATGTGAAATATATCCTCAGAAATGTGAATAAGGTTTTAACAATGAGCTAGGTTCAACATGGAGTGGAATTTTAATATGAGGACACAATAAACTCAATGCTGTAAATGGGTTCCAACAACGCTTATATGGCATCAGAGTACAGCGTTAGACAACAATCAATGCTACAGTCGAGTTGCAACATTAAGCAAAAATGGAATTAATGTTGCAGGCGAGCTGCAGCATGAAGCAAAACAATCAATGTTGTAGGCAGGTTGCAGCATTGCAAAACACAATTAATGCTACAGGCGAGCTGTAGCATTGCACAAAACACCGTTTAATCATATACATGCCCTTAAAATATACCAATTATACTGACCATAGGCCAAAACGACACCAACTAACAATATTCTGGGAAGAAAAGCAAAATAAGAGGGAACATCCCAAAATAGATAAGYTAATTCTATAACAAAAATGTAATTTAATCTAATGATTGCTATCCAGAAAAGTTGAAGTAAATAGTCCCAAAAGTTAGATTGAACTACCTATTAACCAAAGCATTAAAATCAAAAACTAACAGCTCCAAACTAAAGGCATGCATCCTAAAACAAAATATCAGTCCACAAAAATTGAAATTAAATATTCCCAAAAGCATAAAATTTGAACTATACGCCCTAGTGAGTGTCCGGCTTTTCTCTCCAACGGTGCTTGATCTTCAGCCCGTGGTGGGAGAAATTTTTCTTAATCTCCACATACTTTGTTGGATCCTCATATCTTGCCATTTCTTGATTTTTTCTTTGTCCTCCTTGGCATTCTCATTTTCAATCATTCCACACTTCTCCACTTGATTAAGCTTCAACATGCTTAGTTGTCCAATTGCTATAAAAGTAATTGCAACAACTAACTCATCAGAATTGTCCTCAAACTTTTTCTAAAATTGTTAGGGAAATGGCAGCTTTTGGTGGAYTGATTGCAAATTTGCCCTATTTAGTGACAATGCTGCAACATCAGAATTTTTTGCATTAACTAGTAATGCTGGAGCATTAAGTTCAATTTGTTTTAGACCAATATCAATTACAATTTCGGCATCCTTTTCACTCTCTAGCACTTCTCCTTCAACTGGAACTTTATTCTTTTGATGGGGTTCACCTAACTTTTACCACTTTTCAAAGTGATAGCGTTGCAATGTTCTTTTTCTTCAATTCGTGGAACTTTYATATTACTAGGGATAGAATCTTGACCTATGTTGTTTAAGGCATTAGCAAGCTGTCCCACCTGATTCTCCAAATTCCTAAGTGAAATAGTGTGACTTTGAATAGCTGAATTTTGTCATTGAGTATCCGTCTTACTCTTGGAAATGAAATTCTTAAGAAGTTTTTCAAGAGAACTATTTTGATCCATAGGTTKTCCTCTTTGTTGCTAATCTTGTGGGAAAAATATTAGATTTGTTGGTTCATTTTCCTGCAGCATTGATTTGCTACCCCCAATCAAGGTTATAGGTGTTAGAGTATGGATTATACCAGTTCCGCACATAACCCATTGATTCTAGGTTTGATGGACAGCTGTCATATGTATGCTCTTCACCACAATAAACACAAGATATCCTAGATTTTTTTAGCATTGGTCAATTCATAGTTTTGATAGTATTTTTCAGGTTAGCCACTTTAGCTACCAACGTTGTCACATCATTGGCTTCATAGTACATCTCCATTATTTTGTAGATCAGAACGTTATTTTCTCCTCATTCATTTGATGTCAAAGCTTGTAGAAAATAAGAATAGAAGAATCAACAAAAAGATAAGAATATAGAATATAAATAAGAATTTACAAAACAATAAAAATTTAAACACCATTCAAACACATAACAGTCCCTAGCAACGGCTCCAAAAACTTGATAGACAAAATCGCATACGCAATAAAACTTCAGTCATGCAAATATACACGGTCCACAAGTAATATAGAGTGAATAAGAGGGTCGTTCCACAAGAATTGTTAATTCAAAAGTGATGGTTTAAATTCTTAATAAAATCAATAGTTAATGGTTTTCATGAAAATAAAGTAAAATAATCTAAATTTATCTAATCACAAGGATTCAGAAACAATCACAACAATCGTACAAACGAGATGATCAAGAGATTAAAATTGAGTGAGTCAAAAATTCCCGATGTACTAATGTCTAAGAAGTCAAAATGTCAATGTTGCAGACGGCTACAGCAATGACTTTCGAGCAAAATGCTATAGTAAAGGTTTATCTAAGTAGAAACGTAAATCGAGACGAAAATGACCTCACCCTTTCAATTTGTTGGTTCTTGTTCCTATTTCACCAAGTTGTTATACCTGTCGGATTTACTTTGCTTAAGGAACACAAATAAAACTCAAGTCTCATATGATTTTATAGGTGAAATATAAATATCTCCAATATTCTATGGTATTCCTAAGATATAAAACCTTATCTCAAGATAACCAAACCCATGTCTACTCAAGTTTTTCACCTTTTTCACTACCTTTTGAAGTTCAAGAAACTCACACAAACACTATTCATGGCTAGTAGAATAGTGAATGTAAACAATATACCTTGAGTAAAGCTTTCATAAAGAGCAAACCTTGCTCAAATCATTCAAATAGATATTAGATACATAGATTCATCAAAACTCTAACTTCTAAGAAGTTAGTTCATGTTCTTAGATGAAGTGAAATACAAGATATGAAAGATTAACATATTGAAATGCATCTTGAAATAATCATTAAGAGAAGGAGAAACAAAGCCTAAAGAAGTTGATGAAGTCCAATGGTGAAGGCTTCCTTAAAGTCTTCTTCTTCATCATCTTCTTCTTCTTCTTCTTCTTCTTCTAACTTCCCTCTTTTTGCTTTCTTTCTCTATCCTTTTTTCTCTCTCCTGCTTTTTTGCTACTAATGCTCAAATTYCAGAATGTCATCTCATTTCAGCCTTCTTCCCTTTTGWCCCATGAAGCTTGCCTTGGAAGCTTAGCAAAAAGGTGTCATAAGCACTTTTTGCTTTTTGACTTTTTTCTTTTCACCTTTTTGCTTTTTAGCTTTTTGGCTCCATAAATGATTATTTCCTTTATCTAATGATGACTTTTCTTTTCTTTCTTGACTTCTATTCTTCGAATAAAATATTCTTTTTTGCTCGTAATATTCAGCATTGTAGCATTGCATTTTTAAGCCATTGCTGTCCATTGCCGCACTATTGAATAAATCTTCACATGTTCATCAAGTGATCTTTTATTTTGCTTATAGAATCATTTTTTTTATAAAAGAGAGTATTTTAGCATAGCAAATGCACATGAATTCTATAAGTTCACACTATTGTACAATTAAAGTTACTTGGTCGATTCTAAGCAATATTCAAGAAAAAATAGTATGCAATCACATTCAATCAAACCAAAAAAGGTGAAAACATGCGCATAAGCTCTAGTAAAATAAATGGTTTCCCACTCATATCAGTACTTCATCTCCTTTGCCAATTCTTCCTTGTATTGGCACTATCACAAACATAAATAACAAAACACTACAACTATTACATTTTCTATAGGAATTATGTAAATAGTGATTACTGCAATAAAAATTTAGTAGGTAATTACTGCAATCAGAACTTTCTATAGCCTCTACAAGTATTTACTGCAATTAGACTTTTGTATAGCTTTTACCAGTATAATTTATTGCAATCAGAATTTTCTATAACAAATTGGACTGTTTAAGCGAGCATTACAGAGAAATCAAAACATTTGCTATTAGGAGCAAGAGTTTCATGGCGTTATGACAAGAAGCTCTAAACACAAACTCTTTCTTCTTTTTAGTCTTAGTGGCTTTTTTTTTTTTTTTTCTAGTGTAAAAGTACAAAAACTTATTCAATTATCTTATTATGGAGAACTAAAATAAACAAGGATAAGATATTTTAGCCACATTATATTTAAATAACCCATAAAGAGAATGTAAATTTACCAATCATGTCTAATTCAAGACAGAAACTATTTTCATACACAAAAAGGCGATTCAACATTGATGTTTCTAATTCGTAGGAACCAAATACATTTTTTACCATACTCATAATTTCAACTTTGTCATAATAGGATATAGTTTAGTTTTGTCAAATGAGAGAGAAAAGCATTCTGTGGATACATTTTCATATAAATAGATATTTGAAAGAAAACTATTTTCAATTCAAAAAAAGAATCCAAAAGAAATGAACAACAAAAGATAAAGTTGTGTACGTGGAGAATACTTCTAAAAAATAGTCTTGCACATGTTCTTATATTAGACTAAAATTACAAATAGGCAATTAAATATTCACACATAGGTATATGTGGTCCACAAGTAATATAAAGTAAGTCAAGTATCATTCCAACGTGGATCGAAATTATGTCTTTTCAATGCAAAAATTCCAATCGCAATAAGTTGAGATGGTTTATGATTTAAACGAAAAGTGAAACTAAATTGACAATGACTCAGAGTTTTAGTAGCAAAGGTTATAGCACAAGAGTAATGATCACTACAGAGGTGATTAATTTGATGATAAATTAGCTAGAATCAAAGAATTCCCTAACCTGTAATGGATATGCAATGCTGTAGAAAATGCTATAGCAATTCCTTTCGAGTAAACCAAGAAGACAATCTAATGACTTCACTCCTTTCAGATTTGTTAGTCTGTAATTCTCTTAACTAAGTAGTGTCACATTCCTGTACCACTTAGCCGAAGAAATTTAGTTTAAGCTCAAGTCCTAGAGGATTTAATGGGGTAAAACTATATTCCTATAGTTCTTACAATTTTGATTACCTGAGACAATCAAACCCATCTCCATTCAAATAAATCAACTGAAATAGAAACATTCTAGCTCTGAACAATTCAATAACTCACTGTTAATGGCCAGAAAACAGTAAGCAAAGTCATTTAAGCTCTAAACAAAGTCACTTAAGCTCTAAACAACGTCACAAAGCATTTCTCATAAGAAATTCAAAACTCTATCATGAAAGTACATCCAACTTCAATTCTAGCTATTAAAATCTTAGCCCATGTTTATAGTCAACCAAGAGCTCAAAATTAAAGCATTCATGTTCATAAAGCAGTAATTAAAGAGAAGATACAAAGCCCAGGTAATTAAGATGAAGATTTGCCTTGGAGCTTTGGTCTTCCCCCCCTTGGCAGATTGTTTCCTCTTTCAACTCTTGGTGTTCTTCTCCAGAAAGAATCCTTTTTTGCGTCTAATCAATTCTCTCTTTTGGTTATAGACTTGTTTTTGTTTAGGGCAACCTTCGTGCTTGAGCTCCACTTGGGACACTTGGCATGCTATTTACTTGAGGGACCACATGTCCTTCCTAATTAATTTTGTAAAGCCAAGTGTCTTTGCAAGTGTCAAATGCTTTGTATAAAATGTGCCCCACATGCAACTAGTTCGTTGGATGACCACTACTTCTTGGCTGGTAGATTTCCATTAGCTTAAATGTTTGACTTCATCTGGCAACAAATTGCAGCCGAATTGCTACAACTTTCAATTTACCCTCTTTAAATATGTTCCTTTTGGTCCTCTTTTTGATTTAATGCTCCAATTCATAATAGCCAAGGACAACAATTTCACATTCCTACCAAATAACACATTTAGAAACTTAGTATTTGCTCAGTAACCTCTCAATTACATAGATATTCATGACAATGCTGGATATACAATTTAAGGCAAAATACAAGAAAATTTACACTTAAACCATCATATGCATGTTATTTGGGGATTAAATTGGCACAAAAATTATTAGATTTAATAGTGACTTTCATATTCATCATCTTGCATGATAAAAATGCATTAATACTTATGATATACTCTGTTTTATTCTTGATTAGGCACACATTATGACTACATATAGTTAAAGTATATTCGTGCTTACATTATTTATTGACATTGGCTATGAAAATGGTCTTGGCAATCCTGATATTGATCATGGTGTGAGCATGGGAGTTCATGTTTATGGCATACTTTGTGCTTAAAGATGATATATGGATATATGCCTATTAAGTGTCATGTTCATCAATGATAGTTAGAACTTATACACTTTTGATCATAAACTTATTGAGAATGCTTGATGCTTATAATTGTGAATCTTATGCATATTTTAGCCTCATGGATAATTGTATATATTTTTGGATACATATACGCACTATCATCTCGCAATTATTAGTCTATTGAATGCAATGCGATTTGAAATTTATATCTTCATCTTGAAAACTATCTTAACTTGATGATGATTATGATAGAATAACAAGACAGTTGTGAACAGTATGATATGCATGTTGAAAATGCCTCTAAATTTCATTCTATCCGACATTTGCTATATATGTTATGTCTAGAATATGCTATGGAAATTGTTAAACCTCAATGATTTGGAAAGCTCTATAGATCAATTCATCAAATGCTATACTTATCTTGTATTGTTGAATTAACTGTTCACAAGATATGTTTGATACCATTGACAAATATCTATGTTCTACTTATGGAATTTATAAACTAATGAGGAAATGTGTTTATATGATTACTTACAAATCGATAATTCCTATTAAACTTGTGACTAATGCCATTATGATTTGAAAAGGGAAGAGAAGGAACGAGAAGAGAAAACTCAATCCAATTCATGATGATGGAATTGAGAATGTAGAGAAAAATGTGGACGAAAATGAAGATTTACTTTTTACTTAGATGCACAATTGTCAACAACCGCAGCTGTCTGTTGTAAGAGGAGCTTAGCAAGAGAAATCCAGAATACTATACAATACACCATTCACCCTTGTCTTTTTGTGAGATTTGTGGAAGATTGAATAATTTGTGGAAGAGTTTTCTTAGTAGTAGAATCCAAACAAATGAGGCATAACTTGTATCAAAAAAAATTTGGAGTGTTCCTACAAACATTCGTATGTAAGCATAGTCATTATAACCAGCAACAATGAGGAGGCCTTTCGTTGACATTAGTGATATTGCAGCTTGCGTGTACTTCAACTTTGACAAGAATCAACCTTTGACAAGGAGCGATGGTGATTGGCAATTGGTTATCCAACAAGAACTTCCCTACTCTGGTGGTTGCAGAACTTTCAACTATTTGACGATAGGTTTTTATTGCCCCCCTCTTCCTTCTTCCTACTTTTCTGTTAAGAGTAATAGCTGCTCAAATGAGCGCATTAACATGACTCCTTAAATAATTTCTTTCTCTTTCTCAGGTTCGGTCATTAAGGAAACAAAGGAATTGATATATTACCAAAACGTACCAAATTCTTTCATTTTTATCCCTCTCCTTCCAATTGGATTTAGAGCTAGTAAAATTACTTTGGTGAGGGTAGTAAATTTATAGTGTGAAGTATCATAAATCAAATTTATAATGAATTAGAACATGAAACTGCTTGAGATTTCACTTGCTACTTTTGTTGATATTAAAGAATTGAAACAAAGGAGCGGGCTTGAGGCGGTTAAAGGTAGAAGATGAAGCAACATATTGATTTTGCCACAATTATTGATCGTAGAGATGATTATGGGAGGGATTTGAAAGTTTTTTTTTTCACTTAGATTAAATTGATGGTTGAGATGATTTAGGGGATGAATTGACTTTTTTTAAAAATTTAGATTGGTTAAAAAATAGTTTTTTAATAATAAAAGTTGATGGATTGATAAATGAGAGTTAAAGAAGAGTACTAATGATGGGATAAGAGAATGATTAATTAAGCGCGTGAATTTATAATTTAGAAATATATATGAAAAGGTGATATCTTGAGAAAGAAACAAAAAGAAAAATCATCTTAACAAAAACCAAAAAATGTGCGATCATGGACGGTATCGTTTTGGGTAAATACTATACAACAAACTTGTTTTGAAGTTCCTCAGTGTAATGCAAGAGTGAGCCGCCTAATCTGTGAGAAGCGGCAACAGCAGTAGCAGAGGGAGGGAAAGGAAAGGAGAATGGGGAAGAAAAGTAAGAAGCCAGGAAAGGGAAAGGAGAAAACTGACAAGAAAACTGCCAAAGCAGAAGAAAAGCGAGCCCGTAGGGAATCCAAGAAAGTGTCTCCTGAAGATGATATCGATGCTATATTGGTAATATTTTATTTATTTTCCCGAATTTCCCCAATTTATGCTCAATAACGATGATCTTTTTTCGCTGATTTTCAAGTTCTGCTGAGCATAATTAGGTGAAAAGTGTTAAATCTGGTAGCCTTTTTATTGTTAAAGAGTGATTTTGATTTAACATTTTGACACTCAGTTGAGCATACAAAAGGAGGAAGCTAAGAAAAAGGAGGTTCATGTAGAAGACAATGTTCCTAGACCGTCCCCGAGATCGAATTGTTCGGTAATCTTGTTTTGAAATGCATTTTTCTTTTTTTGCTTAATTTGGCGTTACATTAATGTAGCTTGTTTGAATTTTTTTTCTTTAAATACTTTTTATTCAATTCAATGGTTTTGTAGTTGAATATCAATCCACTGAAGGAGACTGAGTTGATTTTATATGGCGGTGAATTCTACAATGGCCAAAAGGTTAGGTCTTGTTATGTTGATTTTAGTTTGGTGAAAGCAGTAGTCTAAAAATGTTCTTCTCAGAAGCACAGAATGTAACATTTTGATGCTGTTTCCAAATTTAAAGATTTGTATTGTTGTTTCATATCAATGTTCTTAATAGAGTCTAAATCATGTGCTTTTTAAGGAAATATCTTTTCTTCCAAATATAGATAGATTGAAGTGGAAAAGAAATCCTTAATTAGGCTTTTGCTAGTCTTTTGGAATTAATATGGTCTAGGGAAATTCTCAATGTCTGGAAATCAAATGAGAATCAAGTTACTGAAGCTTTCTTGCATATATAAGGTGGAAACTAATGAGCAGGAATATATGTTATTTTATAATTGCAGACATTTGTATATGGTGATCTTTATCGTTTTGATCTGGAAAAGCAAGAGTGGAAACTTATATCAAGCCCTAACAGTCCCCCACCTCGTAGTGCTCATCAAGCAGTTGCTTGGAAGAATTATCTGTACATTTTTGGTAAAAAATTTCAAGGCCTGGTTACTTTTGTAATTTATTTTCTCTTTTGGTTTTGTGGGGGACACCAATTATTTAGTAACAGTTCAAGTGTGTGCAAATCATATGGAGTTCATGTCAGGATTTGTGTTTCCTTTTCCTGACAAATATTTTTTCCCGCAAGGTGGTGAGTTTACATCTCCTAATCAAGAGCGCTTTCATCACTACAAGGTAACATCAGTTAATCTTCTTTTATTGATGTGTGGCATTTATTATTTTTTTTCTTCTAAATATGACTGCCTTTTGAATTCATTTATGCAGGATTTTTGGATGTTGGACTTGAAAACAAATCAATGGGAACAACTAAATTATAAAGGATGTCCTTGTCCACGGTCAGGTCATAGGATGGTAAGTAGTCCCTTTGCTTTTTATGATTACTAATCTGTAAGCTTACTTAAATGCACAAACATATTGTCATTAAGATCTTGTGAATGACCTCTGTTTTTTTGTCTGTTTTCCATGTTTCACCAATCAACCTCCCATTAATGTCACTCTTCTTTTCCCAATGCAAAGTTGCAAAATACCTATAGTTGTACAACTGGAAGTTGTCATACTTTCTTGGATCTGTAATAGACACTGACAGTTTACTTGAAGATGTGTACGTTCACTGGCAACCATTCAGTCATCATTTTTTGTTAAAGTAATATAGGAGTTTGCCCCTATGGCTCATTTCAGGGGAAAAAAAAAATCCCCTGGCAGAATTTTGAACTCTTGCACGTGATGAACTTTAGGCTCTACTTGGATTAGCTTTTGGGGGAAAAAGATTTCTTATTTCACTGTTCCTTTTTGTTGTTTTGTGGAAATTGTGAATAAATTTCTTAGGTTAAAAATAGATTTTTTGTTTGTAGCAGTAAAACTAATGGTTTCTTGGTCCAAGAACAAAACTTTTCTTTCATTAAGAAGTAAAACAAATAAGTTCTTGGATACTTTTCTTGGACCAAGAACTAATTCAAATAGGGCCTTAGTTTCTGGTAATCATATATTAATCATTGTTTCTGATAAGGTCTTGCATGTGATTGACATGCGCTTTTCAATCATCAGTTCTTGCAAGTATATTTTTACATACATTTGCTTTGGTGTTCTTTTTGAAGCTCCTATTTTGTATGTTTCTTTCAAGTGTTTTCATGATTAAATTTAAGAAATTGGGTGAAAGTGCTTATCCTTCAACCTCTGATCTCTTGCAGGTTTTATACAAGCACAAGATTATTGTTTTTGGTGGTTTTTATGACACTCTTAGAGAAGTGAGGTTGTTTCGTGTTTCTTTATTAGATATTCACAGGGTTCCATCATCACAGATTATTGTTTTAGTATTTGTTGTCTTAATAGAAGTAGATCTATCTTATCTAGTATTGTTGCTTCCAAATGAATGCAATGTCTACTTTATCTTGTAATTTTCTGATTAGCGCTAATCAAAAGTTTGTTAGCTTCTGAAATTTCAACCCCTCTAGCATTTTTGGTCTAGGTTTTCCTGGATGCATTTGGTAGTCACTTTGTTTCCTCTTCAAGAATTCCAAGTATCAACACAAAAAGTATTTCTTATGAGGTGGTGTCTGTTTATACTAAAAATTTCTGCGGGATAGGATGCAATTTATTAGAAGCAATGGTTCTTTTCTGGATTAGTACCGTTGGGGTGGACTTGGATTGGCTTTTCGTGGGAAAAAAACAATTTCTTTTGTGGAAGAAGAAGTTTTTAAATGAAAGAGGCAGGAAAATGGAATATTTGGATTTTGAATTTGTTTCTTAAATGAAAAAATTTTTCGTTGAAAATTTCATTTGGATTGAAAAGTTGGAGTTATGATTTTGTTGAAGAAATGTTTATTATAGATTTTTGTTTGGTAGTGGGGAAAAAATTTCGTTGAAGCAAGAATTTTTCGGTCAAAAAACAATACAGATGAGTTCTTTGTTGAAGCAAAATTTTCTGCTTAGTTGAAAAAGCTAAACAAATGAGTTTTTTCAAAGTCGGAAATTTTTTTGGTCGAAAACTCAAAGCAAGTAGAGCTTTGATCTCCAATCGACTCCTTGCCAGAAGCTGTCTCTGAAGATCTAGATCTCCAGAGGAATGCAGCTTTTGAAAATCTAGTGCTGTCGTTAATGTAGGAGGTTGGCAGCTTCTAATGAAATATCTTCTTCTTGTTCGTTCTTTTATTCCCTTGAATTTGTTTCTAGTGAAGGTTAAGCACTTTAGCTTTTCCCAGGCCTTCTATTTGGTTTCTGTGTATTCTCCTCCGTTTGTTTCCTCAAGCGTCTGTAGTGAAAGCTGATAGAAATCTGACAAAAAGTTTGGAATCCTTTTTAGGAAATAAAAGACTGTCTTCTTTTTAGCAAAAGTTTAAGMACTTTCTCAAAGTCTTAGAATGCTGATTTTCTTTAGCTTTCTCCAAGGCTTTCTATCTGTTTTTTGTGCATTCTCTTCAGTCTGTTTCCTTAGGGCTATGTACTGAAGTAGTTAGAAATCTGTAATACAACTTGTCTAGCAGAAGGCTACTAAATAGAGGTTAAAATCTCCTTATGTAGAGAACAAATTATACAATCAGTATGCCATGAAAGTATTGGGTTAGAGAACCTAATTCTATCCATTTGACTTGTTTGGGATGGAAACATGACTGGCCTCTTTTGATCTGCTAGCAAATGATGATTGTCATGTTCATGCTTGGGTTTACGTGGAAAAACTGAAGCCGAAGGGCTTTTAGATGGTGGGTAAGTAGAGCACCCGATGATGTTTGGCTATGGGTAAACTATTAGTTTCTTGGATTAGGCCTTTCATAGAAAAAGAGGAGAGCATTTGAGAGGAATTCTCTGTACTTCTATATTCAACTTATGAAGAAGTGCACAATAGGTCCGAATTTATACAAAGAGGTATAGCCTAAAAAAGGAAAAATTATCCTACAAAATATTCTGTAATATCTATACAATGAACACAAATCCCACAAATTGCTCTAATTGATTAATCCCACAGCTTGCTCCAATTGATCGTATCTTGATTCTAGGAGCTAATTTGAGATATTTTGACACTCCCCCTGAAGTTGGATCATAAATGTTAATCATATCCAACTTGCCAATGAAACCTTCAAAATTTGCTYGAGGAAATCGTTTGGTGAAGACGTCTGCTATTTGTTGATTCATAGGGACATGGATCAAACAAATAATTCCATTATGAATCTTCTCTTTGATAAAATGTCCATCAACCTCTACATGCTTTGTTCGTTCATGTTGGATTGGATTTAGTGATATTGATGGCAGCTCTGGTTGTCACTAAAGAGCTTGATTCGCTGCTTATCCTCCATCTTCAACTCTTCCAAAAGCTTCTTTAACCAAAGCCCCTCATGAGCAATTGCACGAAATTCAGCTTCTGCACTACTTCCAGGCAACCACATTTTGTTTTTTGCTTCTCCAAGTAACTAGATTTCCCCACACAAATGTACCGTATCCAGTTGTAGACCGTCGATCTTCTTGTGAACCAACCCAATCTGCATCACTGAACACCTCTATGCCCCTCCGTTGACCCTTTTTGAAGAAGAGTCCTTTCCCAGGCGATCCTTTGAGGTATCCAGGATTCTGTAAACAGCCTATTTAAACTTCTTTTGTGAGTGCATATGTTGACTAACCACTCACTGCGAATGCAATATCTGGTCTGGTATGAGAGAGATAGATCAACTTCCCAACTAACCTCTGAATCTTTTTCTGTCAACTGTTCTTTCAATATCTTCCTTCCTATTGCAAGGTTCGATTGGGGTGTCACTTGGCTTACAACCAAGCATTCCAGTTTCTGTCAAAAGATCCATAATATACTGCCTTTGAGAGACATTAATGCCCCTTTTGGACCTAGCAACCTCCATGCCTAAAAAATAACGCATTTGCCCAAGGTCTTTCACTTCAAACTCAGTGGCTAGAGCCCCTTTTAATCTGTTTATTTCGACCAAGTCATCACCAGTGAGGACTATATTGTCCACATAAACAATCATTATTGTTTTCTACCCATTCTCAGCCTGGCTGAAAATAGAGTGTGATCTTGTTGTACCTGTCTGTATCCTTGTCCATGTAAGATCAGCAAAAATTTCAAACCACGCTCTTGGCTACTGTTTGAGTCCATATAAGGATTTGTTCAGCTTGCGGACTATGTTATTGTCCCATTTTTTGCTAAATCCCAGTGGAATATTCATAAAGACTTCTTCCTCTAACTTGCCATTCAAAAACATTTTTTATGTCAAGCTGATGAAGTGGCTAATCTGAATTCACTGCTAATGACAAAAGAACTCGAACCTTATATAGTTTTGCCACGGTGCAAATGTTTCTTTGTAATCAGTGCCATAGGTTTGAGCAAAGGCCTTTGCAACCAACTGAGTGTTATAGCGTTAAGTTATTCCATCAGCTTTGTATTTTACTGTGAAGACCCATTTGCAACCGATGGCCTTTTTTCCCTTCCGCAACTCAGTCACATCCCATGTACCATTCTTTTCCGGAGCTCTCATTTCTTCCATTACTGCTTCCTTCCACTTAGGGTGTCGCAGTGCCTCTTGACCATCTTTTAGGACTTCCCTTTTATCAAGGTTAGAAGCAAAAGCATAGAACGTGGAAAAAAGTGATTTATAGGAAACAGATTTGGAAATAGGATGAGTAGTACATGACCAGACTGGTTTTCTTAATGCTATGGGCAAGTCATCAAAAGAGGGTTTAGGATTACCTTTGCTGGAGAGTTGTGGCTCACGTGTATCTGGACTAATCAACGGGTTTGACTCTCTTGGTGCTTTTGAGGTGAGATATCATTATGCCTCATTTTCGGCCTCCATGACTAAACAAGGATCTCCTTGCCTGGTTGCTCTAGGTCTCCTCCCTTGTTCAAATTCCCTTCTGTGACAGGCAAATTAGAACGGGAAGAAGGAGAAGAGACAGACTGGGGAAGAGTGATGTTGGAACCAAAATAGCATGGATGTCTGGAAAGAAAATATTACAGTTCAAGAGCTTATCTTCTATAATTTCATTCTCCCCCTAAAGAGAGGCCTTGTTGAAGTACAGCTGACTTTCAAAGAAAGTGACATTGAGACTGACTATGATCATGTTTGTTGAAGGGTCTTAACATCTGTAGTCCTTTTGTGATGGAGAATAGCCGAGGAAGACACATTTGATAGCTCGAGGATCATGTTTACCATGAGGAGAGTGGTCATGAACAACTGCGGTACAACCAAAAACTTTTAGAGGAATATCCAATAAAAGACGAGAAGTAGAAAAGGATTCTTTGAGTCCATGGATTGGAGAGTCGAAAGAGAGTATTCGACTGGGAATACGATTTTTGAGATATGCAGAAGTCAAAATAGCATCCCCAAAAAGATTTTGGGTTATTGGCAATGAACATGATGGCTTTATCAACGTCCAAAAGGAATCTTTTTTTCTTTCTGCTACCCTATTTTCCTGAGGGGTATGGGTATATGAACTTTGATGAATAATACCGTGATGTCGGAGATAATAACCTAGAGTGGCATTGAAATACTCAGTACCATTATCTGTTCTTAGAATCTAGATTTGAGTTTGAAATTGAGTTTCAATTATAGTATGGAAGGTTATGAAGATATCTCGGGACATTAGTTTTATTTTTTTAGAAGATAAACCCAACAAACCCGTGTATGACCATCTATGAATGTCATAAACCATTTTGCAAGAGTACGATTAGGGATACGAGAAGGTCCTCATAAGTCACTATGAATAAGAGCAAATGGTTTAGAAGGTTTGTTGTGTGTTTGGGAAATGAGGTCCAATGGTGTTTCGCAAGCTCACGAGATTCACATTGTAGATCAAAGTTTTCTCTATAAGCATAAACAGATGGTAACAAATGTTTAAGTATGAAATATTTGAATGTCTCAATCGAAAATTCCATAACAAAAGTTCACTATCACTGGCATAGAACTAGAACTATAAGTCGCAGCTTGATTTTGTGTACCCACTTTGGCTTCCTCGATGTTAGTAGAGTCCCTCACACTCATTAGTTCTGCCAATCATCTTCCCCAATGATATGTCCTGAAACACACAAGAGGATGATAAAAAATTAACAGAACAGTTGGAAGTTTTTGTGATTTGGTTGATGGACAATAGATTACAAGTCAATTTTGGGACATGAAGAACTGATTTGAGGAGTATAGGATGGACAATCTTATACTTCCTTTTCCTGTAATGGGAGAGAGAGAGTTCCATCTGCAATTTTGATTTTGAAATTGCCAGCACAAGGTGTATAAGAGGTAAAAGATGATAAGAAGTTATGTGGTCAGAGGCCCCTGAGTCAATTATCCAGGGATTTTTACTTTGAGAGGTTTTTAGTGCTTGTGAAAAATTAACTCTCTGAGCTAAAAAACCAGTGGGAGTATATAAAGGCTGACTGACYGGAGGTTTGGAATTTTGCAAATAGCTTATAGAGTTGTTCCAATTGTTTGTCACTCAAAACTTCCCTGYAGGGATGATGGGTTGGCGGCTTCTGGCTCCATAGTTTCTCCAGTAGGTAACTAAATCTCCTTTTTCCTTGTAACATAAGCTTTGTTGTTCGAGCCCACAGTCAGAAGTTGTTTCCGCCTTCGAGTTTCTCAATCTTAAGTTGAAACAATGAGTTATCTATTCCTCCGGTGTGGAAATCGTTCCCTCTGTCTTGTTATCAGAGGTTCCGACTACTTTGTTCCTCTCTTCACCTTTTGTCATTGGTGGGCAAGGATCAAAGAGCCTTGCTCAGATACCACATAGAAAAAGAGGAGAGTATTTTAGAGGAATTCTCTGTACTTAACTTATGAAGAATTGTACAATAGGTCTGTATTTATACAGTAGCAGATTATCTGTTGTGCAAGTATCTTCTTGACAGGAAACTTTTCACTGAATCCCCTTTGTCAAGGAGTTCAGTTTCCTAAATAACTTGGCTGATTTAGGGAGAACATATGCAGCCATAGTTCCAAGTAGAATATGGGTTATTCTTTTACAACCTTTCTTGAATCAGTAGGGAGGAAGAAAATTCTGTTGCTGTGACAAGTTGTAGATTGTGTGGCGGTGAAATTCAAATTTCCAATCAAAGTTGATGTGGACAATCTGTTGACACATAAGTGTATCTTTCTATGGGAAGGAATTATCTATGCAAGAGATTCTCTGTATTGCTCGTTTACATGAGATAAAATGTAACCTCCCTTCTGGGCGCCTAAAAGGGGAAATGTTTTTGGATTGGGAGTTCAGTCACAAATCATTTGCCTTGCATGTATATCAGTTATGGACATAGGCTTCCTGCACTTGCACATGCGAAAAGATAAATTGATTGATTGACCTATTGGAGGAGTTAGAGAGTTTCATGGGGTACAGGTGTTTGTTCATCTCATGAAAAATGGATCCACAAGAGATGATTGGTTCTCTATTTTTAATATTTCTGGAGATCAGTGGTCATGATATTATTTCTTTAGCATCTAATTCCTTCTCTCTTTTTCCAAATGTTCTGTTAGGGAAGCTTTTGCTGTTATTTTTCCTAAACCGACAGTTGACTAGGGAGGCAACAGATGAATATCATCATTCTTCTTTGGCAAATATTCTTTCCTAGGAGACTGGAGTTGTAGTATCTCAAAAAGATCTCTTTTTCCCAAAACGTCAGCCAAAATGAAAGAAAAAGAATGGAGAAAAGCGATGAAAATATAACGTGCCAATAATTTTTGGGGAACTTAAATGTTTGCTGTTTAGTCAACTTGCCAAGTGAATAATACAGCAACTCCTATTTTGCTTATTTGTGGTGGGACAAAACACCAAATTTGAGTGTTGGTCAACTTTTCTGAACAATCCTGTTCACATTTTACTTTGGATCTCATGAATGGCATTTCTAAGTGACTAATCATTTGCATGTCAGAACAAGGTTGAGCCAGAGCAGAAATTAGGATACAAACTCTTCCTCAAGAAAAGAAAATGGGGAAGTCTCTTTTTATTTGACATCTGAACAATCTCATTTCTGCAGGTATTTCAATGATCTGCACGTGTTTGATCTGGACCAGTTTAAGGTGGAGTAGCAAACATACTGATTCTTAAGTACTTTTTAATATGCCTACACTAAATGACTGCTGCATTTGTAGTGGCAAGAAATAAAACCTCGACCTGGATGCATGTGGCCGAGCGCTCGTAGTGGCTTCCAGTTCTTTGTTTATCAAGATGATGTGAGTGAGTCTGTTATGCACAATGTCCAGAGATTGTTTTACCTCAATTATCTTTCCTGGTTTATGCTGGTCTTTGGAGGGAAAGGAGGAGGGGGGAGCTTCACATAATCTTGGCAGTTTACAGCAGACACGCGTTAAGATTGTAAACTGGTAGGAAGAGTGAATGAAATTTTAGCTTTCAGCCGTTTTCTCCAGATGGTGTCTTAGAGGACACTATCAATCTGACTAGAAACTTATCTGAGTAGTCCTATTCAAACGGTTCAACTGTTCATCAGTTACCTTTGACTTAGTGACACATGAATAATCTGTTACTGCATAGGAATATTGATGCAGACAATAGATAGAAGGTGAAAACACTATTATTTAATCTTCAAATGGGCCTTTTCCGAAGAATAGAAACACAAAAACTACATAACATTTGTACTATATGGAAACGGTTCAATGACTGAGGAAAGGAAAGTCGAAGTTTAACCTTTTTTGTGATAATTTTCATTGAGAAATCATATCATAGTAACTACATCGTCACCTTCTGCAATGATTGACTGGGAGAATATTCTAAAGGGATTTCTGATTCTGGACTTCATAGTTGTATGTATTATGTATRTTGTCAGATCAATATCTGCATACTGAAGTTCTCATGGGGCAGGCTGCATATGYCTCTGCCAAGTTACTCCTATGGTTGTAGAGTGAGTTGGAAAATTTTCTAAACTTTTCTAACGCACTTTCTCACAATTTCAAGTCCTTTTTGGAAAATGTCATATTCCTTTCCTTTAGCTTTTGGTGAAATTTTTTCCAAGTTGTAGGTGAAAAATAAAATTAAAAAATAGATGCTCTTGGTTATTGCTTTTGAAGGTATACTGAAATGATTGAGTTAGCAATTTTTTTTTTGTATCTTATAACAGTTTCTAGTGTGTTCCATTTGTTTTGAAATTTATTGTGCTGATGAAGGGAGAGTAAAGTGGAGAGTGGAGAAGGATCAAGTATCCTTCAGAAGGGGGAAAAGAAAACGAATTGGACCATACAACTAAAATTTATGTTTCAATTATATCTCTTTTGGTTGCATTCAAATTGCATATCTAAATTAGTATCTTGGTCATTGTTTCAATCGTGTGAATACATTAGTATGGTTTCCTTTTTCGTGCCTTATATTACCTAGTCGCAAACACTTCACAACTTGCATTCTCTTCTTTGGGTCACAAATTATGCTTTAGCCAAACTGGAGTGAGCATATTCTTGTGGAATGAAGAGTTTGACTCTTCATAATTAACTTTTTGGATACTGTAGATATATCTATATGGTGGCTACTCAAAGGAAGTTTCAACCGATAAGAATAGCTCAGAGAGAGGTATTATTCATGCAGATATGTGGTCCCTTGATCCAAAGACTTGGGAGTGGAACAAGGTCAGTTAGCTTGTAATGGTTATTCCCGATTCCTGCACATTGTTCTGTGAACGTAAAAATGCATGTCTCTCTCTATCTAAAGGTTAAAAAAGGTGGGATGCCGCCAGGGCCTCGTGCTGGTTTCTCTATGTGTGTCCACAAAAATCGGGCTTTGTTATTTGGGGGTGTAGTGGATATGGAAATGCAAGGTCAGTTTTTCTGTATATGTGCATCTTTTATTTCCTTGGCTTATTATCATAATATATATATATATATATATATATTAATGCCTGATTTGAGCTGTGTCTGCCTTAACCTTATGAATTTGCTTTCTCTGATTATTTTGGTATTATTGAAAGTTCTACTCTGTAGATGCTAATGATAGCTAGAAACATACAGATATTAGTCATAGCTCTGAATGAGTCACTTTTTTATTTAGTTGAATTATTTTATCTGCTATTTTAATGCACAGTTTTGCTTACAATTTCCTCTTACTGAATCTTTAAATAAAAATACAGTTTGAGTCCTTCGGGTTTGAAATGAAATGAACTGCGAAAAGAAGGTGCTCTGTGCATAGGACTTGCCCAAACTTTTGCCATTCTCTCTCACTCGATGATACCTTCCTAACAAACACCTTTCTCAGCCAGAATTTATGAATTCATTAGCAAAAAAATGATAAATGCATTTGAAATTTTGAACTTTTCAACTAGTAACTGTTTCCAAGACAAAACCATAAAAATGCAATGTAAAGGGCAGTCATGTTTTGAAGTCAGTTGCATCAGTGAGTTGTTGGTCCTGCCATACAGGTGGACCAATTCTCCTACGAATTGGGTTAAAGGGACCCAGTTTTATTTACCAAGGAAGTTCTGGTCATTCTTCAAAGCATTTCCTGGTTTCCAAAGAAAATAGCTCTTACGGAATTTCAGAAACTAAGCGTCGAAGGACAGTTTAGATATTTTCAATTCTTATCTTTTCTTTCTTTTAACAGTAAATATTTCTTGAACCCAGTCTTGATGACCAATTTAGTCCAAGTTTTCAACTTGTTCACATAACATCTTTACAAAACTAATTCTAGTCTTCTTGTAATTTGAGGAGAAAAATGGTATTCTCCTACCTTATTAGCATATTAGAAGGTGCACAGACCAATGAACTTATGTAATGTTTCAGATAGCTTTAGAAAGCACTGTTGGTGAAATCTCCATGTCTGACAAAAATGAGCAGAAAAAGTGAAGGTAAATAAAAATAAATCTTGTCATAGAATTTATTTTCTCTTGTTCCTTCTATTTTCCTCTGCCCTTCCATCTTCCTACTCTGCAGCCTCGATTGTGCTCTCTATCCGTATCTAGGGTGGGCATTTGGTTTTCGGTTCGGTCTTCAGTTTACTATTTACTTTTAATTCAGTTTTTCAATTTTTTTTTTTTCCAACATCAAACCGAACTGAATTAGGCTGAAAACCAAAATTCCCGAAAAGTGAAAATTTCGGTTGTGTTCGGTTTAAACCGAAATAAACTGGAATTTCTGCTAATGTCATGTCTATCCACCTATTTGCTCCTTCATGAAGAAATCCACTTGCCTTCGTCAAAATCTCGATAAACCCTCAATCTGTCTATTTAATAAACAACTACATTCGCAGTGTATCCAGAGTTAACGGTGTAATACTTTCTACCATTTCTCCCAGTGATTTTCCCAATTCACCATCCATCATCATTGAATGCGTCAATTTTATTACCCAAGTTGAACCAGCCTGCCTGATCCGCTGGTGGCTCAGGGCGGATCTCATTGACCAAGACAACTTCTCTAAAGATCATCTTTAAGTAAGTTATCATAAACCACAATATATTCATCTCCAGTGAGCTTGGCAATGATCGTAGACCACAAAATCCTCCTCTCTGCTTGCAACTTCTACACGATTTCCTCGCTTGTATTCCATGATTGTCGATTCCACCATATCAAAATTCTAGGCTTCGATCATAGTCGAATTCAGGTGATATTCATGAAGAAAAGTATCAAAATTATGGGCTTTTCTCAGTTATGTTCTTGGTTTTGGCACCACTGGAGAGTGAAGAAATGTTTCTTTTATGGATAGGAAGAGATTGGATCAAATTGATTAGGGATATAGGGTTTCATGTTTAACCTGAGGATTGAGACCCAGAACAAAGAAACAACAGTAGTGCACAGTCAACACTAAAAATAATAATGATAACATATATATTTTTTGGTTTTTCGGTTTAACCGAATTAAGAAATGGTTAAATTGAAAAGCGAACAGAACTTTCTATTGATTTACAAAATCGAACTGAACTGGATAACCAAAAAAACTGAACCTAATTTCTTATTTCTATTTGGTTTGGTTCGAAAAATCGGTTTAAACCGAATAATGCACACCCTATCCATATCTTTCATGCTGCTTGGGAGACACATCGTTTGGGATTTAAGAGAAAATAACCAGGTCCAGCAACTACTAGTGGATGACAAACTTTCTGTGAACAAATAGTTTGAGATGATGTTAGTTATTTATCATCTTTCTTTCACATTCAAAGTTCAACTCCACTCTGGTAAAAGGATTGCATCCCCCTTCCACCATCTCCTTATCTGCTTTGTCAACCACCCTTTCTGAAATGCGAAAAAGCTTTTTGTTAAAGCGTTATTGCAGTGAGTACCAGTATTTTGCCTACTTTTTACTTCTTCCAAAATTTTCTTGTGTTTTTCTCCTGGACCTTTTTTCCTTTCAGCTTTCATCTGTTAGTGCTTTACTAATGTCCACTCTGAGTAAAATTATAAGTGAAGGGAAGTAATTGAAGCTATGATCATTTTAACACCTCCAGTTTTGCTGCTCTGCCTATATCCACCCTGGAATGAGAACGATTTCTTATACTTAAAGAACAACTGTAAAATATTCCACATGTTTCATGGTGCTACTGTGGAACGCTGTAACTAGGAACGTGTGCACGGGTTTTGAGATACTTTATCTTCAGAAGTTTGAATTTACTAAATAAACATAAAAAAGGATGAGGTTACAGAATACCTATGGATTCTTTTCAATTGGTTGTTATAGACTAATATATTGATGATTAGTGCATTAGTACCTGATGCTGGAAGTACCCAACCACAGTGGGGGAAATGCTGAACGGTCAGGGCGAATGCATTAACATAACATTGAAGGCAATATCTTGTTATACCGAAGTCATTACCCTAGGTTGAAAGAAAAAGGAACTTGATTTGCCCTTTTGGACTAGCCAATTTGGGTTTACTTGTATTGGATTAGGTTAATGTATAGTTCTGTCTGCTTAGAATTTATATGCTTATTCTTTTCATTGAATCTGTACTAAAATGTGCTTAGAATTTATGTGCTTATTCTTTCCATTGAATCTGTACTAAAATGTTCAGACTCAATTTTCTCCTCCAGGTGATGTCATGATGAGTTTGTTTCTGAACGAATTATATGGCTTCCAATTGGACAATCATCGCTGGTAATTTTGGATTTTCCTGTGTTCAACATTGTCAAGTTATTTTTGTGGCTTCTGTATGTAATTGCTCTAATTGAAGTATTGCTGAAATTCTGATGGCAATATGTGTTTGAACCTCCCAAGGATACTGTTATTAAATATCTTCATGGTGCACCTATTCAATTCATTGACATTTACATACTTATAGCATGATATAATTTCAAATAATAAAAATATTTTTCTAATTTTGCAACGTCAGAAAATTTTTAATGAATCCAATGCGATAATATATCTCTGAGAAGGTGCTGGCTAATTGTTTCATTTATTTGCTAACTTCTGTTGCATTTCTTCCTGCATATGACATTCTATGTAATCACATCATTGGATTGTAAGCGTGGCTTCATAAACTAATAACAAAATAAAACAATGCAACACAGGTACCCGTTGGAGCTAAGGAAAGTGAAGTCAACAAAAGATAAGGTACTGTGGAAGAAATCATTCCCTCCTCCCCCCTCCCCCCTTCTCCTAAGCAAAAGATTTTCTGTTTATATTATGAATCGTACTGGGGTTTTTCTATTTCATGAGATTCCCATTTATCCTTTTTGTAGCAATTGCTTTTTTCATTTTGCTTTCTTCTCCTTTATCTTCTGCTATGTGGTATAGTTAATAAGAGAATGATCACGTATTCTGAGAATGGAGCCAGCTGTATTCTGTAAATTTACATTTGCTTGTGTCTTGTGGATAGAAGTTGAAAGCTAAAGTAGTGGGATTAATTTGGGCTTTTGTAAACCAACTTCAKCTGTATCATATGGTATCTCCATTTCCGCCTATTTTTCACCTGTTTCGCACAAAAGGAATTGCCAATATGACGTGTATTTATCAACTCATTTTCTAGTGTACCAATTTCTCTCCATAGCCAAAAGACCCACTTTTCCTTCTCATGTCTGGCCTTTTTCTACTTCATATTATTCCAAAACAAGCGTGCATGAGTAGATATTGAATAAATATTATTGCTCTACTACTCTGTGGTTAAATTATCTGATTTTGCAGTTGAAGAAAAGTCAAGATGAGAAACCTAATGGAACAGCTCCTCGCAGTAAGATGAGTGAGATGGAATATGAGAAGTTCGTGGTAAATGATGGTGGTGAGAATTCGGACAGTGACGAGGCAATTGACTCAGAAAATAACATCAGTGACATTTCTTTGCGCATGGAAAGAAATGCAAGTATCAATGCTGATATGACTAGTCAATCTGATGAGAAGACTGTTGAATCAAGTTCGTTTGTTGTGCAGAATTCTGAAATACCTGAGGTATGTCATATTGAAGAAGGTTAATCCCTTATGCTTTTGCTAGACAATTAGACAATTGCTGTTTGAAATAATTTGAATCTCTTTTCCAGATAGTTAAGCCTTGTGGACGCATTAATTCCTCTATGGTTGTGGGAAGAGATACACTGTATATCTATGGAGGCATGATGGAAGTGAGGGATCGTGAAATTACCCTTGATGATTTATACACTCTTAATCTGAGCAAACTTGATGAATGGAAGTGTATTATTCCGGTTAGTCTTGTTCTACCTCCAAGATGCTACATGCATACATACATTATATATGTACTGCTCTAAATAATTACTCGTGTTTAATCATTCTGTCTCTCTCATCATACAGTGTTTCTTGTCTGCATCTGTATCCCTTTATATATCTCTCAAATTAGCAGGCTATGTTAGGGTTGAGACGGTGAGGGATATAGGCAATGTCAAATAATTTCAACCATGCTGCACTAGGGGAAAACAAGATGAAGTAATCGACATCTTTTTTTCTTATTATGCACAGGCATCTCAATCTGAATGGGTTGAAGAATCAGAAAACGAAGATGAGGATGAAGATGAAGATGAACATGAGACGGAAAATGAAGAAGATGACAGTGGAGATGAGAGTTGTGAGAGTGATGATGAAGATGATGAGGTGTCTAACTAATTAAACAGTGCACATTCTGGTACAAAAATATAGCATCTTGTCACTTCTGACATAACATTAATTAATCGAAACCCAATTCTCGTCTGTTTGTGAAGGCTATCAATGGTAGCATATCTGTAGAGATGGGAGCTGCTGTTGCCATGATCAAGGGTGAAGGGAAAAGTATGCGAAGGAAGGAGAAAAGGGCTAGAATAGAGCAAATTAGAGCAAGTCTTGGCCTTTCTGATTCACAAAGAACCCCTATGGTACTCTTTTTTCCTTGCTGCTCTTTCCCTAGTCAGAACCGTTACTTCCCAATACTTAGGGGGAACTTTCATGCTCAACATTAAAATTGTGCAGTAGCTTCAGATGGATTTGGATCATAGCTTGGTTTTCTGCTCACATTTGATTATAGCTTCTCTCCTTTGGATTCTCTACTTATTAATTAATTCCCTATCTACCATTTACTTGAAGCCAGGAGAATCTTTGAAAGACTTCTATAAACGTACAAACATGTACTGGCAAATGGCAGCATATGAACATACCCAACACACTGGAAAGGTTTGTATTTCTTTGCTAATTTTTATAAACTGATTTTGTTCTGGTTATCTGATTACCACTTGTTCTTCATTCTCCATAGTTATATTGTATTGTTGCACATTATTACAAATTTCTTGATTTGAAATGCTTTTTGGGTGTTGAGTGCTTCATTCTCTAGCTGAACGATAAAAGCACAGAATAGAGGAGGAAGCAGGGAAAGTTATTAGCCATCTGACTTGGAGAAATTCTGGAAATCCTTCTAAAGATCTGAAGTTTGAAAGGCTATTTTGATTTGCAGATTGGATAATTTTTCTGTTTGATTTATGGGAAGTATGAAGAACGGACAAAAGAAGAAGATAACTTGAAAAAGTAATAAAGAGAAAAAAAAAAGAAAAAAGAAAAAAAAAAGTAATATATACACACATCTATGAAGCAAAAGACTGAGTAGTGGCTTCAATCTTCAATCGGCTTAACTGAGCCAGTGATCTATATATGTTTGTTATAGTCTCTTTCACTCTTATCTCAATGTGTTAATGTGATTTTATTCTCCTTAAATCTATATGGTTCTGATATGCGTTCTTGTGCCATTCTAGGAACTTCGTAAGGATGGTTTTGATCTTGCTGAATCTCGGTACAAGGAGCTTAAACCAATTCTTGATGAGGTAAACTTGGCTCTCTTGTTTGGGCATTTTCTTCTGCTGCAGAAAGATTTAATCGAACTTATACTATCTACTTGTCACATAACTACTCTGCAGTTGGGTGTCTTGGAGGCTGAGCAAAAGGCGGAAGAAGAAGAAGCACCTGAAACTAGCTCAAAGAAAAGAGGCAACAAGAAGAAACCCCTTGGATCCAAGTAATTGAGCTTGGGTTACAGTCAAACCCAAACCAAAAGACAGAAGGTCAATGTACAGTTCCTGTTGAACAAAATTCTGTTTTGCAACAATTTTATTACAGTTTAACTGTGGTATAACTGTAGACCTGTTGCAGGTTTAACTGCATAGACCTTTTGCAATTTTATTCTTTTATGAATGGTCATCGAGACTCTTGATTAAAGCTTTAGTAAGTTGAGTGGAATCTATTGTGTCCGGGGGGGAAGAATGCAGGGTATACAGCAGGACACTTGTAGTGGGTAGAGGAATGCACTGAAAGTTAGTATCATGTGCATTTCAAGTCATACATATAGGAAGAATACTAGTACTTGTAGAAAAGAATTCACGTAATAGAATGAGTTGTTGGAAAGCAAAAGACAAATTTGGGTTGCATGCATTTCCCCTCAAGTCTGCTTTGGATAAAAGAGAGATTTTAGGTATACCAAAAGTCCAAGGAATTCCTCCACTAATGAACTTGAATCCAGCTGTTTGGTGATGCAAGTGTTTTGTGCACTATATAAAATTGCGTAAAGCAGAGCTTTTTGTTGGCTCAAAATCATCTTCTGATCTTGATTTCAAGAAAAGCAGGATAGTGCAAAGTAAATGTCTTAACTGACTGCGTCGATTATGGTAATTAAGAATGGGATTAAATAATAAATTAAAGCAAGAAAGAAAACAATAGTGGAATACAGCATACTTTGTGGATAAATGGGTTTATTTGGTTTTCACTAGGTTAACTTAATTTCATTATTATCATTTAAAGTTCTAACTGCATTTTTATAAAATTACAGATAAGGTATTCGACTGGTGGATTCCTAATTCTTTATATATAGTTACTTGGTCAGGGTCGATGATTTTATTCTAKAAAATAATAAATTTTAAACATCCTGCTGTTCTTTATTTATTTCTTTATGTATTTGATCATTATTATTGGCTCTCTATTATTATAAGTTATGGATCCGTGAATATTCCATGTTAAAAGGAAGGGACTGAATCTTTGGAAACTTGTATTCTGAATCAAGTCTTTCATATCTCAAAAGAAGAACCCATTTATTCAGCTTTCATCAGCAAATAAAAAGATTATTTGAACTCTTCACGCATGCAATAAATTAATCGATTGATTAAAATAATTATCCTAAAAGAGAATATGTTGAAACTTCATATGCCATTTTGTAATTTTTATTTTGCATGTCCCTATAAAGCTACGTCCACAGCACGCTTTTGCAGCTTATAAAACTTTTAATTAAATTAGTATTTTTTTTTTTTGGTAGGCATTAAATAATTCTGCTTGATGAAAGCTTCCTAAGATTTTGTCCTTTGGACCTACAAATGCAATGATGATATATTTCTTTTTTTTTTTTTTAATTTGAAGGATATCAAAAATGCAATTTATGTCCTTTTACCTTCTTTATTTGCTTATTATTCGCATAGTGCAGCTTTTGCATCAAGAGGTGAATGATTCTCCTAAATATGAGATTTTCTTATAAAAAATGAGGATTTTATTGAGAAAGATGTAGGAGAATTGCGTAAAGAGAGACGATAGAGTATGCTATTTCTGGATATTTATCCAAAATAATATTGTATTCTTTATAGGGATRTAGGAAAATTTTATAAAAAGAAATTATAAAGAATGTTACGCTTGACAAGTATGATAATAAATAAGTAGTTTATGGTTTGAAGACATAGAGTTGGTAATTAAAGGAGCACAAGCCTAATTTCACTCTCATTCAAGAAACTTGGAAGATGACATCAACCAAATATCATAAAAAGCTATAATTTCATATAGACAAGTCAGAGAGAATGAGCTAGAAGTGTAAGGGACAAAATGAGCAAATGTTTGAAGTTCATTATAAGGTTGATATTACATGAAATTGAACTGTAATCATAATGTTAAAAGGTTAAGAATTCMTAGAAAGATTATTACATATTTCATTTGTGGTCGGCTTAGAGAAGACAGGCCTTTTAACATATACAAAGGATGCAATTGATGTTTATGCTGAAAGCTATGCTAACAACTTGTTTGGTAAAAGTGCATGCAACAAGACTACTAAACCATCAAAATAATCGGGATTCTGCTGGGATATATTGAAAAKAAGAAAAAGTAAATCATGTTTTTACGCGTTTTTATAGATTAAATTTTCATAAGAAAACTTAAGAGCATTAATTAATCTGGTGCGCACTAGCCCAAAATAGTCAACAGGGCTTTTGATCAGACTAAATAGACAACATTATGGATTCCTGGAATTTTATAATATCGATCATTATTCAAAGATTTGTCTTTCCACCTTTTCTTGCCCACTTCTCTCGACGACAAATTTCGATCCCCTCTCTCCCACAGCAATATTAACTGGTTCAAATTGGGTCAATTGATTAACTTAAACTGAATTTAAATGACCAAAAAACATTACTTTTTCTTCTACTTTTATCATTTTTTTAAATGACCAAATATTGCTTTTTTTTTTTAAAGTGACGAGAGACGAAATTTTACTTTTATCATTTTTCATCACTAGTTTTATCTTTTAAAACTCATTCAAGTCAATTAATTGGCTCGATGCTGAGYCAAAAAGCGTTTCCAACATTAGAATACTACATGAATTACATCTTAAAAGTAATAGCATAAATAGTAATTCAAGTAAAGTACACTATTTCTCAAATTTAACGTATTCGTTTTTCAATCTTCATAAATTAAAACGTTCTTATTATTCCATTCATTGCAAAGTAATTGTTCATTTGTTATCTTTTCTTTTCTAAATTAATTATCCTTTTACGAAATTAATAATACATTAAATATCTTTTTATTCTTTTTATTTACCCCTCATCAATTATTTTATCTCATAACTTATTCAACTTTTGAAAAATCAAAAACATATACGATTAATATTGTCATTTTATTTAAAATTTTTATAAAAATAAATAATTTCTTAACATATATGGTTCTATCCATAAATAACTAGGAATCGAATTAATTTGTTGCATAGATTTCCAGAGCATCAAAGTAGTTCCATACATTTTATGTGGCGGGTTTGGCTGAAAAACAAAGAAGGAACATGTTTGGTGGAGCTGCTCCAACCTGTGACTTGAGTCATCCAATGGAGGATCCAGATTTGAGGGACTTTGTATGTGACATCAGTAGGTCCAAGTTTCAACGACACTGATGTGATACCAAACTCATTCAAGTGCCATCCTGTTCTGCCCATGTTCTTGTCGTCTTTATTTTCTTTAATTAGAACAAATCTTCTTTTCTTGATGCTGGTTTATTTTTTAAATTAAAGAAATTAATTATTCTGCTGATACATCATTTCCTTTTATAGGAAAATAGTTATATGACATTGGATCAATGCATATGTAGTAAATGTGAGCTTGTTTTGGATTAAATTGATGCGGCCGATAGTTTAATTAATATGTGCGTACGTTTATTTACMTCTCATTAAAATTACTTTGTACATATTCTAATCTTGAGAATGGAATAAAACACCATCGGGAGAGCTTTATTAGATAAATTAAAAATACARTGTTTGATTAAGGAAAAGAAGTGTATGTCTATGTGTAAAAGGACAATTACCATATATTTATGAATAATAAAGGGASAAGACCTAAATTTGATTAGTATTTCCTTACAGAAAATGCCAATTAAAGAGAGCATCAATTGCAGATCTTCCTAGGTAATTAAAATTGTTAATGCCAACTAAATAGTATCCAAGAGGCCACACAATGTACCTATAAATGTTTGCATGCCGTCCCTTGTTAATTCAAAAGTTGTCGTTTCCAAAAACCATAAAAAGGATCTCTGTAATGATTCAATCTTAACCAGCTTTACAAACACTTGCTCTCTTCCCTTGGTTTTGATTTGCCTTTTGGCAACTCCCATTTATTCTCTCAATCATTCTCCTTCTCAATCACAATTTCCCAACCCATTAAACTCACTTTTTGGGTCCACTTTTTCTTGCTTAAATATATCCATTCTGCAGACGCTGCAACACTTTCGTATCAGTCTCAAACCAGCCAAAATGGGGGGAGGAGAGCTTTGTGCAAGAGTTGGCAATGGCTTTTGTACTTGTTGGAAAGGGATCATCAAAAGCTTAGACAAATCTGTTTCCAATAGTAGAGTTGGCAAATACTTCAAGTTGGAAACCAGAAAGAGCACTTTCACTAAGGAGTTCCGTGCTGGTACCGCCACTTTTCTCACCATGGCTTACATTATCAGTGTCAACGCCACTATTCTGGCAGATTCCGGTGGGACGTGCTCGGTCTCTGACTGTTCCGTGCCCATGAATCAAACTGCGGGTCCCGACTGCAAGTTTAAACCTAATGCAGGTTACGAGAGTTGCCTCGCAAAAGTTAAGAATGATCTTGTTGTGGCTACTGCCTTGTCTTCCATGATCGGTTCTTTCGCTATGGGCCTATTCGCCAACCTTCCATTGGGTTTGGCCCCCGGTATGGGCCCAAATGCTTACTTGGCTTATACATTGGTGGGCTTTCATGGTTCTGGAGGGATTTCATATCAGACTGCAATGGCAGTGGTATTGGTTGAAGGTATAGCTTTTTTCGGAATAGCTGTTATTGGATTCCGGGCCAAGCTGGCGCGGTTATTACCGAATCCAGTCCGGCTTGCTTGCGCTGCTGGTATTGGGCTTTTCATTGCTTTTGTGGGSCTACAAGGCCATGAAGGTGTGGGCCTAGTGGGGCCAGACCCGTCAACATTGGTGAGAGCAACCGCCTGTTCGAGCACAAATCCGGTGACCGGAGAATGTGGCGGAGGGACTATGAGAAGCCCTACTTTCTGGCTGGGAACGGTGGGGTTCGTAATAACATGTTATTGTCTAATGAAGAACATTAAAGGGAGCATGATATATGGTATAGTTTTTGTGACAGTGGTTTCTTGGTTTAGAGGCACAGGAGTGACGTTTTTCCCTCATACACCAGTTGGTGACTCAATGTTTGACTATTTTAAAAAGGTAGTAGATTTTCACAAGATTGAGTCCATGTTGGGAGCCATTAGCTTCAGAAATTTCAACACAAGTGAAGTGTGGGTGGCTCTAGTGACATTGTTATATGTGGATGTATTAGCTACAACAGGTACATTATATACGATGGCAGAAATTGGAGGATTTGTGAATGACGAAGGTAAATTTGAGGGTGAATATATAGCTTACATGGTTGATGCAGGTGCGACAATTGTAGGTGCTGCTCTTGGTATGCCACCAATTGCAACATACGTTGAATCGTCAGCAGGGATAAGAGAAGGAGGAAGAACAGGGCTAACAGCAATCATTATTGGGCTATATTTTGCATTAGCTTTGTTCTTTACACCTCTTCTTACTAGTGTGCCCCCATGGGCAATTGGTCCATCTTTGGTTATAGTTGGTGTGATGATGATGAAAGTTGTGAAAGACATAGATTGGAACAACGTTAGAGAGGCAGTACCAGCTTTTGTCACAATTCTTCTTATGCCTTTGACTTATTCCATTTCGAATGGGATTATTGCTGGTATTGGGTTGTACATTGTGCTTGGGCTGTACGACAACGCCGTCCGATTTATGAACTGGTTGATGAAGATGAGCAGAATGGTGGTGCAGGAGCAAAATCAAGTTTCAGCTGCTGCTGTAGTTTGATTATGTATGTCTTTTACATTTGAAGTTTCATTAGCTAAATGCACAAACCACATTGAAAGATCAGTGTCTTCATTTGTTATAGCTACAATGAGCTTTCAAGGTCTTTTGTGCATTTCTCCTATCATTTTCTAGAGATAAAACTAAATATTTGTTTCTGTTTTCTTCAATATTCTCGTCTTTGCTTTTTTGTTAATAACTCAGGTTAATGTTACAAATAGTACTAGCATGATTTCCTTTGATATCTCTAAGGTATAGATCTCCAATTATTTTGTTCAAAAAAATCAGTTGTTTATTTATCTAATTCACACAAGACACGTTCTCAAACTAACTACTATTTACTGGTGATTCAATTGTATCATAACGTTCTACAAAATAATCTATTGTAATCACATCTGTAAATCATATTGAGATGAAATAAGCGATCAATAAGTTCCAATTATATTGCATGAAGACAATGCAACTTGTATAACTCACCTAAAGAGATGATAAAAAGATACGATAAAACATATTTCACCAAGAAATTCCTTTCCTCGTGATCTTCAAAACAAAAAAAGAAAAGAAAAGATGAAATTAGTGTGCAGCTAATTTCATCATGTGATAATCTAAAGATTTGTGTGCAGTGATATAAAGATTTTAAGAAGACCTTTCAATTGGAAAGTAGATATAAAATACAATTTACATAGTAAATGTATGTTATTCCCAAAAGGATAGGTTCATCCTAATTTTGTATTTAGGTTTATGCCACTACATCCTCATTTTTAAGACTTGATGCTATAACCTTTATAAATATGTTTATAGATCATATATAATTTGAGAAGTTATAAGAGAAACCAATAAAATATTAACTCATCTAATTCTCACTTACTACTTTAATCAAATTTTATTTGTTTCAAGTTCACAATATAAGGTCATTTATGTAGGATACATAAAGAATATAGTGGGAAATGTAAAGGTAGGAGACAAATTAATGGGAGGTTCATCCTCCTCTGCCTTTGATTAATCAGGTTCTGGGATTTTTTTTTTTTTTTTTTTTTTTTTTTTTTTTTTTTTTGAGGAAAACGCAATACAAATACAACCTTCTCTAATAGAGAAGAGGATRTAAGATTTGGGTAACTGAAACAAACAGATAGGACGAGAAGGAAGTAGAGGGGAGGAAAACTAATGTCTTTTAGGGCAATCAAAAAATCGTTTGCTTCCCGAATAAAAAAGATAACCAAGAACAAAAACGAAACAAGGAGGAGCTTCATATCATCCTAATAATCTTCCTAATTATGTTCCTGGGTATCTCAAACTCACTATTCAGATAAAGGTGCCAACCATATCTACTGTCTTGGCTACTTGAGACTAAAATAGGCGAGCTAAAAGTCAGCTATAACAGCAAAATCTGCCAAAACTTTGGCTTGACAGTTTAGAATAGCAATGCATAGATAGAGCATTTTGGAAAGGAAACCTAACAGTTTCTATGCTTCACCTGCTTGCGAACAATATCAAACTTGTACTTGTTCAGGGATGCRTTTTCCACACTGAATGCCAAACTATCTCCTGGCTGAATGCCATTTTCTGCATTGACCTTGTGCCATGGAGCTACCAGAACATGGAAACCAAATTTCTCCTGATAAATACCAAACCATTTTCTTCCTTCTGGATCTTCAAGAATGACAGCAGCCCTTCTACTGCTTCTGTGGAATGTAACTGATGGCAAGCGATCTGGCAAATTCTGCATAAGCATGGAGATGAGAACAAAATTCTGGAAGGTTTGGAAGAACAGGACAGCAGAGTAGGCAACTGATGAGTTAATCAGCTGATATTTAACTTTGCTCCAATAAGCTAATCTACTTTCATTGTAATTTCCAAATCCACTACAAGATGAAAAGGGAAAACAACTTTTAAATAACATGTTCAAGTATAACTTTCAAAATGAGGGAAAAAAAGGTAATGCACTAGAACCATTGCGCATCTACTTTTCCAGACACTGGTTTTGTGTGGCTAACAAACTAAATATTTAACAATCTTCTTTTTGTTACTGTTCTCTAATTTCTAATTGTGGCAATTTATTCCTAACTGATGTAAGGAACCCCAGATTGAAAGAAATATTAGTTAATTGATCCCCTGGTTCTGTGTTTCCACATCAAGAACGACTTGCAGATGAAGAGATGACAAAGAGGCTTAGTTGTATTGTTACAGCAAATGAACAAATTGTCACAATAATGCAGATTCTATAGCAACATTGTTGTTCAGAAATCTCATTTTTGTATCCTGACAGACTTCAGCAAAAAGTCATGTGCCTTCAAAAAAGAAAAAAGAAAAAAGGCTGGTTTGGTGTTTTATTATTCCTCGAGTCAAATCGCTAATCACATTCCAGAACTTTTGACTTATAACAAAACTTGCACATGGCTTCAAGTTCTTCTCATGAAAAAAAATAAATAAATAACACCTTTACCTGATCTATTTTGCTTTCTTCACATAAAACACTTTGCTCGTGCCCTTCATTTTCATATATTCCCATAGCCACAAAATTGACTCTCAATTCCAACTTTACTGAAAGATAACAACTAAGTTTTCTAATGCTGCTTTTTTCTATAGATGTTTTCATTTGACATGAACGCATACATACAGGCTTGATGGCATTTTGATGAACTACAGACTCTTAGCTGTTCGTTTAAGTAACAGCGAGTTCTAGATCAAGCTTCCACAGGTCTTATGTTTGGTGTCTTGCCCAAGCCAAAGTTGGATGAAGTTCGAGAGGTCTCAAACTTCAATAACCACAGCCCCACAAACAAATATCTTGGATAAACTTATTCTAACCTGCTAGGTACAAACTCATGGAACAATTATTTTAAGAACCTGAATTAATGTGTAAATTACAAAATATAAAAATAGAAAAACCAAGAGTTGCACAACCACGGGGTTCTTATGACAGTATAAAGTCTTCTGTTCCAACCTTATTGAAACATGTCATCACATGACAAAGTTAGGGTGTATAAAGAACAGTACGTCAAAAGTTGATGGGCAAGTATTTTGAATTGATGGATACATGAGACTTACCTTGTACATTAGGATGTATTTCAAATACTCTTATATGTTTTCAGGAAATTGTTTGTTGTCATAATCTATACATTTTCACATAAGCTGGAGCTTCAAATATAAAAGATTGAGCAAAAGCAGAGAACATCATGCACAACTATAAATAGTATAAAGATGCTAAAACAGATGCTTCATGTAAGTAATGGATCAAACTGGCAAAAAAGAACATAAGTTAATGATAAACATACAATGTAAACACAGCCATTGGTCTCTGCCAAACAAATGAAGCTGGTTGCAACTACTGGGGGAACATCAAGTGAATCAACTGACTCCATTTTGACATCTTTGATCATCTCTGGGGCTGCAAAAGAACTGCCACTCTTCTCTGTGGAAAATGGCTCCAACACTGCATTTAAGATGGAATTAGGAAGATACTGATGCCAAGTTCACTCTCATCTTAAGATGAACATTTGCTTGCTGCTGCTGAGGTGCATATGTGAAGAAATACAATCTAGATGTCAAAAGAATATCTAGAAAACATGAAAATGAGAGCAATACCTCTCTTTCGACCACAACCAAATGCTTGTTTTCTCATCTTGACTTTATCTTCCTTTACAATTTCAATTTCTTTGTCTGCATACAAAACCATGCCTACCAAACATAAAATGTAAACTGAAATTGGCAAATCCCGAAATAGTAAATAAATAAATCAAGAATAAGGAAAAAGAACCATGAAGTCAAGCCTATATAGAAATTAATTAGGGTAAACTACGACAGCTCTGGAAGCGATCAGATAAATATCATCAAACTATAATTTAGTAATTTGTTAAGTTCACATGTCACACCATATATGTAGATCAGAACTCCTACATATGTCTTGTACAAATCAAATGCTAATCATTAGAAAAATGGAATAAGATTAGCATTTAAGTTGATAGATAAATTCCCTATGATGTTCAGAGTTCAAAACATCAAACTAAACACCTATCTGTCGGAAACTGATGGATCCATGTCCGAATATAAGCATTCTAAAGCAGATTGAACCATCTAGTCAGAGACTCCACCAGAAAATAGAATGAAATCCTAATTGCAAAATAGAAGGAAGGGGATATGGACTATGCTACAGACGTTCACATGATTTAATTGGAGAGTAAACTGGAGGGGGGACAAAGCGGGGATGCAAACGTAGAGGTAAATGACCACATTTGATTAGACAGCAGATACAGATAAAAGAATACTTCCCCAAGAAGTACTCATGCCACATTCCCTCCCCCTTCTCTGTCCCCTCCCCTATGGCAACCCAAACTGTGTGTTAGTTGGACCGAGTCTTCGTATGAAAACCTACTAACTGATGACTTTCAAATTCAAAGTAACCCCGTAATAATAAGAAAGGGCAATGCTTAGCCAAATCCTGTTTTCAACAGAGAGGCAGTTGTTTTGGTAGCATTCTCAAATGTTTTCAACTTCTTATTACAACTTGAAAACCAGATTTAACAAGTTACTGAAGAAGAGACCACTTGAACTTTTTGAATTCAATAATTTGAGTAACAAAAGGATTTGAAGAACAAGATAGACAAATGAGCAAAAGCAAAAACCAAGTCAAAAGAGGCAGCATTTAAATGATATGGTAGTCGTAATCTCTTAGTAGTGAAGTGCACATTTGAAAATTGTCCAAGTGAGTGTAATGGAGAAACAAAAGACATCACTGTAAGGATGTCTCATATCAACAGTTTATATATAGCAGACTGACTACTACAAAGAACCCAAAGTTTTCAGACATATTACCAAAATGATCACTAGAACTTGAAACATACAAAGCCTTGTCTGACAAATATATGCATAAAGTAGTCCACAAGAAGGCAACAAGAAAATGGATACTCAAGTGCTTGCTTGAGCATCAGAGTGGAGATTTGAGAGACTGAAACTTGTGTTCAATAGTAAGCTCCTGTGCAGGAGTTCCCCATCACTAATGAAGGAAGCAACTTGATTAGCATATGGACTATTCCAATGATTGACTAATATGATATAATGTTTGATTACAAAGATTACGAAAGATTAAGCAGACATAAGATGAACAGGAAAGTAGCTCACGCAATTTTCTGCTTGTGCTATGAGGACTCTGGCGCAAATTAGCACTGCTCCCCTTTGGACTTTGGGTCGGGATGGCCACATTTAATATGCCATCAGCCTTTATACAATTATCTGCAGATCTTATGGAAGCAGACGCTGAAGGAAGATCGCTGGAGAGGCCATCATAGTGAACTCTATCATACTCGAATGACATGTTACAAATGGGTCCAGAATCTTTGTTATTCTCGTCAATATCAGTATTACTGGCTACTGCTCTTTCCAAATTTAAGACCACTGTATCAATAGGATCTCCTTGAAACTGCACACTTGTCTGAGGAGCATGATCAAGATTACCTTCTTGACCATCTGTATGCTTTTTATCCTTACCAGCAGAGCATATATTTTGCTGCATTTCAAAGCTTGACAAGTCATACAAGCATGTCCTATAGTCACTTTGAACACATCCTGCATCTCGATCTGCTATCAAATAAAACTCATTGTCCACCCAGAGCTGCTTTTTAGTTCCACCTTTGCAATCTGAGGTGAAGTTTGTTTTTGTTGGTTGGATTTGAACTGAAGTGCTTGAACTCTTCCTTTTTCTTGCATCTTTGCAAGTTGTCTGACATGGTGTATTCTCAGCCGCTATGTTTTCGTTAGTCCTAGCTCTTTTAACTGGCAGATGTTTTCTAGCAACATTTAGTTTCTCACAACCATTTTTTCCATATGCCTGAATAACAAAGTGACCTTCCTTGACATGATTAACTACCACAACGTCTCCCACTTTTAGGTCCTTCTCAACTGAAAACTCAAACCATCCTTTATGAAAAGCAAGCAAGCTCTTGTAATATGATAATGTTACAGTCCAACAAATCCCGCTTGAATCCTCAAGTTTGGTTTCTGTATCTACCAAGCCTCTCACACTTTTAGCAAATTTGGGAGGTAAAAACTGTTGAAATATCAATAAGAAGGAAAAAACTTAATGTTTCTACACAATAGCAAATGTAATTATTGAATTTACATGAAATTCCAAGAAGTAGGAGAGATAAAGGTCCATCCAGATAGCACAATCAAAAGGCAAGTATAATCTAAATTTCAAGATGGCCAATTTGTCATTTAAGACAAGATAACGGGCACCTTGGTGATGGCAAGAAAAGTTTTCAAAACTTTGAACACCACCCTGAAACTGTTATTTACTTTGGTTACACACTTATGTCCAAACTAGTATACTTGGTATTTCATAATCCCGTTCTACCACCTGTTAAAATCTAACTCACCAGCAGAACAGCAAGAAGCCTCTCATGATAAATAAAGATTGTTCCAAATTATTGCAACACTGGGGCACACTCATAATACAAGRCATATATGTAAAGGAACCAAAGGATGCCCAGAAGAGTCAAGATATGCATCAAATAGTGAAGGAACTAAAAAATACCATAAAAAGAAGTAGGCTTGTTAAATCAAGCTTCCTCGTATGACAGAAACAAAAGCAGAGGCAGCTAAACTTAAGCCTATACAATGGTAACTTGACATCTTCAGAAGTCCTTTTATTTCTCCTTCTGGATAAGATTGCAGCAGGTTACAAACAACTTGTGTATCATCAACAAGAAAACAAATAGATAACTAATTCCTAATACAAATCTCATACAAAGTAACTTCTTTACGTCCCATAAACATTGTTACTTGTAACAATTATCAATATTTTCTTCAGAGATAACACTAATAATATTAGAAGTACATGAAGAATCTTAACATATAATGTGCTTGATAAAAAAATTTCATGCTCTCTAGTCAGTTGTTCACTTGTGGCAAGTTAAGTAAAATAATTACATTTTCACATTAAAGTCATGAATTTCGAATAAGTAAACAATAAATAGATCTTATTGTACAGCTACTATTGTAGAAAAATGAGAATGAAAGATTCTAGGTTTGGCTTAAATGTATTTATCTCCAGATATATGTTTGGAGAAGGGAGATGGTGGAATTTGTATTGGTAGAACCTAAATGGACCATATATTGGTGAAAAACATTGACCCAGACCTGAATTGGCTAACCATTGATGCTCGATATGTTAAAAACAAGAGGAATTTGAGTTCCTTTACGCTCATAGAATCACTGGATCAGAACCAAATAAATCCGTCCAATTGATACATCATTATGAACCGAGATATTCTTCAACTAAATGATGCTAAAAGCAATTCAAATGACCAAAATAAAAAACAAGCTTCGCAGTAGAATATCAAATTAATAAAGCTTCCAATGTCAGGCTTCTGCTAATACAAAATGCCTCACAAGCATTGACATGCATATGCACAATGCAACCAACGTGTTTGACAACACCAAAAGAATCCCAATAAGTCCCACAGTCCTCCATTTCACCAATGGTAAAAGAAACAGGGCCAGGAAAAAGTTCAAAACAACTACAATAGCACATACGATTTTTCCTTTCAAACTGGCATTCTRTCAACTAGMACACTTGTAATTTTGATTAAATTTCACCCTAAGCAAAACACTATACTACCATAATTTGCCATACTCTGCATTGGACGATCAAGAAAAGATAAAATTTCCGAAGGAAACATAATTGATTACAGAAGCAAAAGAACAAAATTCATAAAATTTTTACACACCAGAGCCTCGTTAAAACCTGGCATCATGACTTTGAAGAAACGGGTCACCCTAGGCTCCAAATCCTTCTTGCTCCAATGAAGCAACTGACAAGACCGAACACACTCTTCACATGCACCCTTTTTTGAAACCATCTCTTTATATCCTTACTGCATGGTAAACACAAAACCCAATGAACCAAGACTTTTGATAGAATTCAGAAGAAAACAAAATGCAGTTGCTCTAATCGTCCAAAACAAGAAAAGAAATCCAGATGCACATTGATCAAGATACGAGAACAGCCCTTAACTGAAAAAAGAAAGGCCAAAACTTTGAAGGCAGCCACTTGGAAAGGAAAATTTAAAACACATACACGTCGAGAAAGGTGAGAATGGAAGAAATCAGAAGAAACGCTCACCGATGATCCTGAAGGGAGGGAAGGGTTTCTTCCGTTTGAAAATTTTTTCTTCTTTAATAAAACCAGTAGTTTTAGCTCTTTCTGGCTGGCACAAAGAGGAAATCAAACAGGATATATACAATAGTATGTAACGGGTAGGAATCTCGGATTAGCAGACGACCGCATCACTAATGCCAACAGTTTGTCGAATAAGCTCACTTAGTCATTAGATATAGCCAAAAAATCCAAGGTAATTTGGCCAATTCGTCAAATTAATGTTCAAAATTTTAATTTGATCACTTTTATCYACCTAATTAATAGACTTCATCACAGTTGGAYGGAAGTCTTCTTACTCTTTTGCTTAATAGATAAATTTACACTTTGATCCTCTTAAATTCATTTGAATTGAAAGGATAAAATTTCTAATAATTATCATCCTATTCCCAAAATCACACTCTTTCTAACATTATGCTAATTTTAAGGATTATGGATTGAACAACTAAGCAAATTAATTTCCACTATTGTTGATAGTAGCTCTGGTGGTTACAGTTTTCAAAGAAAAAGAAAAAATAACCATTGCTATCATTAATATAACAATGGATAAAGCTTTGTCCCCAAATTCCTAAAACAGGATTACATCTTCCATTATTATTCCGGAGGTCCACCTTCATTTCGGATTCAAATGTAGATAGCAAAACATTAAAAAAAACCAAGAAAGATGGAGGGAAGATATTTTATGTTAATAATCCAAAAAATTAACGTAATGTTTTAACAGTTTATGGGACCCATTGTCAAGAAAGGAAGATATGGTGAGGGAAAAAAAAATATATTTACTAGAAAAATTCATCATTATATATATATTATTTAATGCTTGTTGTCTATGACTCTTTCACATCATTCACTCATTTTAGGCTTTAATAATAAAAAAAATCCTTCATCACATTTTCTTTCTTCAACAAAATATCTCTTCTAAATTCTCAACTCACCTCTTTCTCTAAAGAACATTGTAAAAGAGAAAATTTCTCTTCTTAATACCGCTGGTAAAAATATTGTATATATTTTTATGTATTCCTTTTTCTGATTAATGTTGATTGTATCACTATGTTTTTAGTAGTTTGTGTTCGCCGGTAATCATCGACAGCATCACATGATTTAATTTTTGAGGAAGCAAAAAGCTATGTCATGCGTGTTGAGAAAAGGGAAAGGCTTTCTCATTACTGACTTTGCAGTTTACTACGTAGAATGTTGACTAACGTCCTCTAGGGAAGAAAGCCTTCAATCTAACTAAATTGGCTAAACTAAAAGGGAAGTCGAAACAAAATTTAATAGCTAAGCTATTTAAGGAAAGATCGGACTTAAGAGAATGTAAAAACTTGTCCTTTCCCTCTTCTTCTCGAACTGAACCTTGCCACTCCTCTTTCTGTCCTTGAGAGGGAGAGTTGGAAAAATATGTCCTACGGACTACTTGTGTGACACTAGTGCATTTTCTACTTGGAGAACTTAGAGGCTTTTTGGAGATAAAGAACATTTTACAGTTTAAATTCGGCACAACCATTCAAACAAATATTTTTTAAATTGAATAAATTTTGACATATATAAATTAATATATAGAGTCTCATTTCACATAAGATGAATGTTTAATTAAAGGAGAGTGAAATTAAAAAATCATCTCCAACGCATTATGTCAATATCATTTGATCTTGATCATGTGACATTTATTTTATTTAAATAAATTTTTATACTCAAGAGTTATCTCYAATTACTGAGTCAGCATATTAAAGAATTTATATGAAACTAGGAAGTGGGTTTCACACTATTGACATTTATTTCCATTTCAACCTAATATGGGTAAAGACGTTATGCATTAGATATTAAATTACTGGAATACTTTCTATCTTAATGACATGGTTTGCTCTTAACAATGTTAACAACAATAATCTAATGTTTCCAAGAATTAGCTACTTGATTATTTAAAATTAATGTACTTCGTGTTCCACCTAAGCATTTCTATCTGTAATGATGATATAACTCATACCTTATACATAATATGAATTGTACTCTAATTATTTTTCCTTTTTTAGTTTTATCTTAAGCAGCCTCACGATTTGATTGTACTATGATGTTTCCTTGTTCTTTTAGGAATGGTTGTTAAATTATCTTCCGAACCCAATTATATTTATATCCTTTCTTGTTCTTCATTTTTTTTTTGTATCAATTTTCACATTGTTAGAACAATGTTTTATCAATTAAATCTTTGCCCAATTATATTTATAATCTTCCTTGTTCTCTTTCCTTTTTTTTTTTTTAACATCTTCGCGTTGTTAGAACGATATTTTGTCAATTCTRTATTGACAATTTTTTAAAAATGTATAAGAACTTTTTCTTCTCTCGAAAAGGATCATTTTTGTTGATGGAGAAAATCAATATGCAAAGTGTGAATAAAACGAAGAGTGCTATTGTGGAGCACTAGTTCACCTTATTGTCTATCCAAGTATTGGGTTGTATGGCCTAACCTGCGCCTCTCAAGTAAAATCTCCATCTAAGTATCCACCAGACCAAATAAAATGGGTTAATTGGTCTATGATTTTCCTTAAACAAATTCGAATTCCTCTCAGTCCAGAGTTGGTGGATTGCTTCGCGGAAAATGGTGGCCTAATGTCGGCTGTCATCTGTGTCTTGATATGGCTACTYCAGATTCCATCGGACCCAAGCTCGGGAATCATTACGAGCCAAAAATTAGGAAGCCGGGATTTTGGCAACAGAGCATTTCAGATCGGTTGAAGAGTAGAGGAGTCTCGAACTACACTGCAGGGAGGTTTCAATCATTTGTCCACAGTAGCTACAAATTGGGGATGAAATAATATTTCGAGACCACAATATAAGCGGCTGGTTTTCAAAAGATCATGAGCTAGGAGCCACATGGTCATGGTTTGCCAAATTGGACTTCGAAAATTCCATATCTGCGACCGGAAAATCATCCTTATTACAATTACCTGGTTGGATGCTAGAGAAGGCAGATTGAATTGAAAATTTGCCACTAGCAGCTCGTTTCCATAGGACTTAATTTGGGCCCTTAATTAAGTTTACAAGAGAAAGTCTTCCGAGAATATGTAGCGGGAGAAACTATTGGAGTAATCCCATCTTCCACCCAGAAGGAGATTGCCAAAATTGATGAACTGTTGCTTGAAGATAGTAAGATGGAACAGATATAGTGCAATAATTCAATACAGGACATTCTATAAGCCAAACATCAATCTAGAATCTTGTCGTAGTGCCATTTTGAACAGCCCAATGAATCTCTGCTTGGAGAATGTCATTCCCTTGAAKTATGGCCTTCCACCATTTCTCTTAATTTGTGGGTCGCCTAATTTTGGAAGTGGACCATACTTGCCATGAAGGACCTGAACCCACAAAGCGTCAAGGTTTTGCAAAGTGCGCAAAGCTAACTTTGTCAAGTAAGCTTTATTTAAAGTTTCCAGCTGGCGAATCCCAAATCCCCCCCGCCAAAGGTTTGCACACCGAGCTCCTTGCAAGAGGGTTGGGGGACCTCCTCATTATCCTCCCCTCACATAAATCTACAATTATTTGCTCCAGGTTTCTATGATTGTATTTGGAGTCCTTTGTGTTTGCATCACATATGCAGGGATCGTTCATGTAACGGTTATGATAAGTAGTGATTTTTAGGCTCGGGATAGAGCCTTTAACTGCCATCCCCCAACCTTTCTCTATACCTTGCTGAGAAGAGGCGTGTACAATACATTCTTAATCCTCCCATGAATCAATTGGACACCCAAGTATCTGCCCATATCTCATGATGGGTACATTAAACTCTCTACTAAGGGTTCTGGCCAAATGTCTGTCTGTATTAGCAGAGAAGTGAAGCTATGATTTCTGGGGATTAATTCTTTGGTAAGATTCCTGATATAATTCTAGGAGTATATTTTTGCATTGGCTGTGCTTGTTTTTTGTGATGCTTGGGCTAAATAGATCAAATCATCAATGCTATAACACCTCCAAATCAGAAACTACTCTAATATATAAATGTCACCTACTTAATTCTCATATATTTAAAATTTCAGCAGAAGCTTTTGATAATAAAGGAATAAAATTTAAACATTCAATAAGTTCATACATAAATAGAAAATTTAATTAACAGAATAACTCTTGGGTATCAAAGCTTGCTCCCAAACGATCTTCACGCACCATCTGGTTAATCATCATCTAAAACGTAAAATAAGAAAATATGGGGTGAGCTATTAAGCTCAGTAAACAAATCTCATGCATGAATACATGAATAATGCCCTACATGTCATGAATTATAAAATTTCATTTTCTCAATGAAAACTTTCTAAACATTTCCATTTCATAACTTTTTCATAAAATCTTTCCTTTCAAATCAAACATATCCATTCCTTTAAAGTCGTGAGCTCACTTGGTGTAATGCCTACCATTAAGCTCTGCAGTGGGCCATTATTCTTTGCATCCCGATCACATTTTCTACCGGTAGAACTGCAAAGCAGTTAACATTACTTAATCTTTTCCTAAAAATCACCTCATAAGAGGTGAACATTATATAATTTCCCACCTTGCAAGAGGGTTAGGTCGGGTGCGCCGGTCCGCCACGCTCTATTTTCCACTCACATCTTTCATGGCTTTAGCTTTACACCCTTTTTCAAAATCCTTAACGTTTGAAAATCATTCATCCTAAAAATAACATCTTTAAAAACTTCATTCCTCAAAACATTTACTTTTCCAAATTTCATTCTTTAAAAACATTTCCTTTTCTTGAATGTATGATTATATCCATACAAGAAATATGCAACTAATGCAATCTACCTGCTCATGGACCGCATGAATCCTTAACTTAAAATTTCTAACATGTCAAGATGCTCAGGCAACTCGGCGCCCAGACGCCCAGAGATCTGGCTCCCGGACGCCTAGTGACCAGACACCTAGGTGCCCAGGCACCTAGGCGACCTGAGGACCAAGTGACCAGGCACCATGTGCCGTCCGCTCGAGCTAGTATCGCACGCACAGCACTTGCATGACCAGGACCGCCGTTCGCACGCCTGGAGCGTATTTCTTTCCCAAGCATGATTGATCTTAGACTCGATACCACACCTAAGGATACTGTGGCACATTAACATTGTGGACAACCAAGGCACCCCGCTAGCAAAAGCAAACAAATTTACTAAGGACTATATGTAAGTAAATTCTCACATTCTCATAACGTATATGTGTTGTTATTATAATTAAATTACTCTTAGGTGAATTGAATGTGTATTGAATCTGAGTTCTATGTAAGTAAATTCTTACATTCTCATTAACGTATATRTGTTGTTGTTATAATTAAATTACTCTTAGGTGAATTCAATGTGTATTGAATCTGAGTTCTATGTAAGTAAATTCTGACATTCTCATTTAGTGATGATGCAAGTGTATTGTTATTATGATTGAATTTTCTTATRTGAATTGATAATTGCTCTTATGTGTTATAATGTGATATTACTTCCAGTATGTGAATTTTCTTACTAGAAATTTTAAGTTAAGGGTTCATGTGGTCCATAACCATGTAGATTGCAATAGTTGCATATTCTCTTGTATGGACATAATCATACATTCAAGAAAGGAAATGTTTTTAAAGCATGAAATTTGGAAAACTAAATGTTTTGAGGAATGAAGTTTTTAAAGATGTTATTTTTATGATGAATGATTTTCAAACATTAAG
>MEJB01000017.1:11931946-11947794 GCA_001752375.1 Rhazya stricta
CAGAAAGATTCTAATTGGGAAGTTTTAGTTATTCAATTTAGACTTGACCCGTTAGAAGCTCGTCCTTCTTCAAATCTAAAACGGGATTTGGAGTTTGATTTTGGGCAGAAGCTAAAACTAAATAGATTTTTAATTTAGTTGGGCTTAGTGGTTAAGTAATAAAAATGGCCCACGAAGAAATTTTAGTTAGGGTTAAGTTAGGTTTCAAAAAAAAAAAAACTATTTAAATATGAAGATTACTGTTCATCTTTTTCCCAAACAAAACCCTAAACCTAAACCTCTTAACCGTAGGTGCTACCAACCGATGCCTCCTCCCTTTGCCCTCACTGATACCGGCCTTCCCACCCTATTTCCCTCTCTCTCCTCTTCTCTACCGATGCCAAACACCACTCCATCTCCTCCGTTCTGGTCAACGACCAAGCGCCCCAACGACCAAACGCCCAGATGCCCAGGCAACCAGGTGCCCAGATGCTCGGCGACCAGGCGCCCAGGCACCCAGGCGACCCGACACCATATGCCGTCCGCTCGAGCCAGTAGCATGCACGCAGCACTTGCGCGACTAGGACCACCGTTCGCATGCCCGGAGCGTATTTCTTTCCCGAACATAATTGACGTTATTACATCTTAGGCTCGATACCACACCTAAGGATACTGTGGCACATTAACGTTGTGGACAACCAAGGCACCCCGCTAGCGAAAGTAAACAAATTTACTAAGGATTATATGTAAGTAAATTCTGACATTCGCATTAACGTATATTTGTTGTTGTTATAATTAAATTGCTCTTAGGTGAATTGAATGTGTATTGAATCTGAGTTCTATGTAAGTAAATTCTCACATTCTCATTAACATATATGTGTTGTTGTTATAATTAAATTACTCTTAGGTAAATTGAATGTGTATTGAATCTGAGTTCTATGTAAGTAAATTCTAACATTCTCATTTAGTGATGATGCAAGTGTGTTGTTATTATGATTGAATTTTTTTATGTGAATTGAATGTGAATTGATAATTGCTCTTATGTGTTATAATGTGATATTACTTCCAGTATGTGAATTTTTTTACTCATTGACATRTTAGAAATTTTAARTTAAGGTTCATGYGGTCCATAACTATGTAGATTGYAGTAGTTGCATATTCTCTTGTATRGACATAATCATACATTCAAGAAAGAAAATGTTCTTAAAGTATRAAATTTGGAAAACTMAATGTTTTGAGGAATGAAGTTTTTAAAGATGTTATTTTTATGATGAATGTTTTTCARACATTAAGGATTTTGAAAAAGGGGTGTAAACCTAGCCATGAAAGATCTGAGTGGGAAATGGGGCGTGGGGGACCGGCACACCCGAACTAACCCTCTGGGAGGTAGGAAAATGTAATGTTCATCTCTTTGGAGATAAAAAAATGAAAGGAAAAGTAAAGGAATGTTAACCTTTTTGTGGTTCTACCAGTAGAAGTGTAATTAGGTTCCAAAGAATAATGGCCCCCTGCAAGCTTAATGGCTAGGCATTACACCAAGTGAGCTCACAACTTTAAAGGAATGGAAATGTTTGAAAAGTTCTTACATTTTGAAAGGAAAGTTTTTATGAGAAACTTTATGAAATGGAAATGTTTTAGAAAGCTTTTATTAAGAAAGTGAAGTTTTATAAGTCATAACATATAGGACATTATTCATGCATTCATGAATGATATTTGCTTACTGAGCTTAGTAGCTCATCCCATATTTCCTTATTTTATGTTTTAGGTGATGATTAACTAGATGGTGCGTGAAGATCATTTGGGAGCAGGCTTTGATACCCAAGAGTCGTTCTGTTAATTAAAATTTTTTTATTTATGTATGAACTTATTTAATGTTTAAATTTTATTCCTTTATTGTCAAAAACTTGGCTGAAATTTTAAATATATGAGAATTAAGTCGGTGACATTCCCGGATTATGGTAGTTTTTGATCTTGGGTGTTACAATAGGTATGTTTTCGATCTTATTCAAGTCYACAGCTTCAGTAATGAAATATGCCAAATAGCCTGGACACTTATTCCAYGACATCTCCTGAGCTTTAGCCCTTGATATAACTATACTCATCACCTCCTGTCCGACACCCCGRAAGTCTATCAGTTTTGCAAATCTCACGGGCATGATGTCRAAATAACCAATCCATTCCCAAAATGACTTTGTATCCCTTAAGAGGAAATACTAKTAAATCCTGGACTAAATTTGTATTCTYGACTCGAATTATGTAATTATAACTCACTTGGTCCGAACCTAGACTATGACCTACTAACCAAAAACTTATAGGGTAGCTTCACCTAGACATTTYCAAATGAGCAAGAAAATGTGGTGCAATAAAAGAAAGCRTGGACTCTAGATCAATTAAAGTATGAGCTTCAGAAGTGAAGACCAAGAGCTTAGCTTCTACCACCTCAAGATCCTTTCCCACGTCTACCTTGTCCTTTGCAAATACCTAGGCCCTGACTTGGGGTTCTTCTGGCTTGACTACTACTACGATCTGCTATCCTAATAGTCCCCAGTTCCCATCTTGTCCCTTTTTGTGCAATCCCTAGCCTTGTGCTCCGAAATCCCATAAAAAGACATAAATTGTATTTTCATCTATCATCCTTCCCAGAGTGTCCCGGCCTTTGGTAGAAATTACARAGGTTGTTGCACAGTGTTTTCCTCAGTGGCGCATTCTTCCTCTTGTTTTGGTTCTGACCCTGATGGATCCATTTTCCTATGATTGGAAGCTTAAGGGAAGAGTTTCCAGGCCCARTTACGGTTGCCTTGCTTGAAGAGCTTTGTCGATATTTTCGGTGCGAGTAGTAGCCTCGTCTGCTGCAATATAAGTAGAGGGAGGGTATGGGGGGCAAGTTTCTGCTGCAACTCCACATACATGCCCTTGATAAACTGTCTAGTCTTCTTCTCTTCTGTATCGATTAGCTGAAGGCAGTATTAAGGACAGTTGTCGGAACTTGGTGGTACACTGAACTATGGTCATGTTGCCTTGCAAGAGGGTTTGTAATTGACCCTCTCGCGGCTCTTGGATTTGTCGAGGTATGAACTCTTTTCGAAACTCCTCAATGAAGTCTCATCACGTTTGCAGGTAGCCATGCCTATCCCAGGCCTTGCTAGTCTGGACCCACCATTCTCATGTCGGACCTTTTAACCGGAAAGCAGTGAAGGCCACCTTCATCTCTTCGAAGTATTGAATGGGCTGATAAGTATCTTCATTGTGTTCCAGCTACCGCTTTACTGTCTCCTGCTGCTTAGCTTCTCTGTAGTACTTGGGTGGTTAGAACTTCAGAAACCTTTTGAAGGCCTCGTYTTCACAGCGGCCTTCTATCCTATGTGAATTTTCGCCTCTTARAGCCCATTCAATATTGTAGCTAGTTGAATCAAGGAGTTCGCCATAGTCGAATTTTGTTAGGGCCTGCTCGTGAGCTTAGGAATCTACCTTTTGGTTTTGAGGGGCCCTAGAGACTRATTGTTGTGCGCTGTTTCTCATRYAAGGAGGCATCCTGTTGACCCATCACACAYATTCATACACTCAATGTCAATTTCACAAACAARCATTTCCAARTCCAAGTATATGCACAAGCAATAGCAAGTTTAGAAATACTTTATAAATATAAGCGCCAAACCAAATGTTCACAATAAGGAAGAGTTTTTACAAGTGCAACCATCAACAAGCTATATCCTACCAAATCCTATACCCATACACCTAAAACTGCCTTTATAGTAGGCTACAACATCCTATGATAACARAGTCTATCTATCCCTAGATCAACTATGTGACCTAGWAATGGCCCCAAGACCTCTAACGGGAAGCTCCATAGATGGTGCGTTAATAGACGGGGTGGTGTTCAACCCTTYTTCTTCTCGGGTAGCATCCTTACACTGCTTCAACTTCTTGAGCACTGCCCATCTCTATTTTGATGAATCAATTTTCAGCCTCTAGCTCCCTTTGCTTCTGCTTGACTTCGGACAGCCAATGCTCTTACAAATGTTGTTCTTCTACAAATGAGCGCACTGGCTTTCCAACATGTTTATCTTAAGATGCTTATAGGGACTATTTYTCTAGTTCACCCATCCGGCCTCAAGAGCCTCCTACGCTTGTGTCTTAGGCATTTTACCATTAATGGGGTAAGTCAATCAATCACTGTTACTTAAAACACACTCACCTCAAGAGACTTCAGCATCSTATACCCACAAGACCCTATAGATTTCAAAACCTAGGCTCTGATACCAACAGTGACGATCTGCATGCCCCTAAGTATGATTGGGTTGAATGCGTGCCATCGCTTGTTTCTCGATAGTCAAGGCCACACTCCAAGTATAAAATTTAGATAAGAGGGGTGTGGGGATGGTAGCACTAAATACAGAACTTCGGCAACATACCATAATTAAGTATATTAAAATCCCAAGTTGAATCCAAACATATTACTAGTCTAGATCACAACAAAAACTTATCTCCAACTATTACATAGTATTTGTAACAACCCTCCAAGTCAAACCACGACAACATATACACAAGATGGGAAGTCCTATTCTATAATCTCCAAAAGACAAATCTTCTCAAAATCTCTTGACCATAGCTCAGCTTCCACTAACTATCAGCACCTGTCACTAAAAACATGTGACGAAATCATGTGAGTTAGCTCAGTGAGTTCCTAGTTAGGGTGCAATGTAACATGTAAATAATCATTTCATGATGTATATGCAGTTTTCCAAAAAMAATTATATGAAAACATTGCAAAGCCATGTAAAATCATGTGTGCGTAAAAGGTCATGCTAATAGATAAACCTTTAAGGAGCAAAGTTTTACCATAAAACATGTTCTCGATATAAACCTCTTCAAAAATTAAGATACAAGAACATATTCCATGCAAAAGATAATAGACGTACTTAAGTACTACCTGTTAGAATTGGTGGGGTCAAGATACCAGCCTTATATCCTGGTGTATGTATGCGTATTTCAACCTCTCACTCTAACAAGATAAGCAAGATATAGCCACTAGAATCATAACAAGGGGAGTAATGTCCCTTGAGTTAAATCTCCTAATCCGGTTACGTCATCCAACAAATGTCATGGGTAGATGGGACACAACCGTCTGCCCGATGCATTCCCAGTGTGCTGCAAGTACTACCACTAGCCAAGACCATTAGTCCATCTCAAGAACTGCCACCTGACAGTCCAAGAGGTCCTCCTACAAGTGACCGGCCAAATACAGTACTTTGTCCATCCGACTAGTTCCTTGGGACCACCAATAGAGTACTCGTCTCATCCAATCATCACAAGAATCCAAGATAATAACACAAGCATGCAAGGTACAAGAGTCTTCATGATGAAGCAATTCCCATAAGATAATATACATGTTTTCCAAAGTAGCTTCAGGTTCACCCGTTATGAAACATGTTTTCCAAAATAGCTCCGTGTTCACCCTGTATGAAACACGACAAACAAGTCGAATATCAAAATGTCCTAAAAGAAAATCTTACACATTTTCAAGAAAACTAGACTAGTAATTTTCTCATTTAGAAAACGTTCATGAAACAATTTGCACTAAGCTATAAAACATGAAATAATTTCAAAAACATTCCATACTCTTAGTATGAGGACATTGCACCATCAGAGTATCGGAGGGAAATTAGTTTTGGAACTCACTTGGATTGGAGTCAAGCGTGTGAAAATTTCCTAGTTCCCTCAATCATCGTACCACATAAACATGTCATTAAAAACAATTTGAGTCTATGCCACATGCTAGGTCATAATGACTAGAAGTTTCTAAAGGCTTACTCATCCATAACACCAAATTTCACCATAGTTTTACAATGATCCCATAATCACATCATCATTCATACATGTACTTCAATATAAAACCTTTAGGCATAACATTTCTTCACACACACCCCATTCGGCCAACGCCAAATTACCAACTTCATGTACTAAATAATTCAAAAAGTAATTAGACTTATTTCACACATAATCAATTTCCAAAACCAATCTCCACCCACAAACATTTCATTAACAATTCATAGCTTAACACCTCAGCAACAAATTGTCCAAATCATAGACATGCTTAACGCCTACTACAAGAAACATAGGCAATAGACACGAGTTCAAGAGAGATCAGAATCCTACCAGGAGGTCTTAAACAATAGAATGAGAAGCAAACTTCTTCACCAAAACTGCTCGGAGATGAATCATACAAGCTCCCTTGGACAATAAGAATCAAAGAAACAAAAATTGATTTTAGTTCAAGTGAAACAAGAACATGAGCTCCTCTATCATCAACTTGGAAGATAGGTTTCCAAGAGAGAAACTAATAGAGCGAGGAAGGCTTACCTTTTGAAGAAAAGGAGTTAATCTTCTTCATTGGTAGCTGATGTTGCTACACGATAGAGGAAGAAACAGCCTACAAAACRGAAGAAGTCAAGGAAGAAGAGTGAGGAAAAGGAAAAAGGAAACTTGAATCTTGTGTGAGAAGAGTGAATGAGATGTACAAGGGAAGGCAAAAGATTTATAAGAAGCCACATAATAAGAGTTAGCTTTATGCTTAAAGTGCTTATTTATTGCTAAAAAGCTTGGTCTTGAAAGGTATTTATAGAAATGCCRACAATGCTATATAGCCGCGCATTAGAGAAAAAAGCTGAGGGGAAAAGATCTAAGAGGAGAAAATGAAAAGTTGTGGATAAGACAATGCTGCAGCAAAAATGATGAACAAATAGGAATATTTTCAGAACATGTGGCAGTCAAAGATCAAACAAAGGACTTGAATAAAGTCAGATATATCGTCTATGGGGATATTAGCTAAAACAAACCCCAAGAAGATTTGTTCAAGTTGACCTTGGTCCACGTTAGGTTAAGGGGGACAAGAAGAACAAAAAGAAAAATCGACAAAAGGAATAAGACAAGAAAGACAGTTATATGAGGATGACATATAAKTGCCACCTGTCTGAAGAGTCCAAAAGAAGTTTAGGAGGAGCAAAATGCTATAGCATTCACTTTGGAACCCATAAATTCAAAATAGCACAAGATAAAAGAAGAACCATTTGCAGTTAATGAAAAATTGGCTGAAAATGACACATGACYGTTGGTCTAAGTTGACTTCAATCTTTTACCCAAAATGCTAAATAATAGAAGAGCCAGTGGTCCCCCAAAATTCCTAAAAATAGACAAGCAGCGACAAAGAAAGCTGTCATCAGCTGTCTTGCAAAAAGTTGAAAGTTACAGCATAGCCAACTCAACCCGAAATCTACCTATATAAGAAGAATTCAACTAGACAASAAGGAATAATTGTAGTAGATTTTTTAGTTAGCTAGTTAGAATTGATKATGAAGTAGTTCTTAGCTTTAKAAAGCTTTCAAGTAGAGCTTAGGGGGTTCTTTCAATAGAAGAACCTACYTTTAGCTTAAATCTTTATCGCTTTCTTAACAAGGGATTAGATGACAATCTTTCCTTCCTTTTTCTACATTTGTCTTAGTTTTCTTGAAGTTCATCTTATTTCTAATATAGTTCTCCTTTTATGAAGATAAGCGCAACAAGTTTTCTATAGTTGTTAGTTTCTAAAATGCAAATACCGATTCCTTCTCTTAAATTGTCTCCTTGGAATCCTTAATCAAGGTAGCAAAGCTTGACAAAGACAAGTTGTCACGGTTAAGGCTGTTTAAACCATAAATTTTGAGTTGAAATCCTTTAAGACGTTAAGAAATCAGTTAGCGATTGAAGGGGTCATAAGTCATTCTTAATTTCTTTTGATAACTCTATATCATTTACCATTAGTGACTAATCTTCATTCCCATAGACATACTATTAGTGAGTTGGTGAAATCTACCCAGAACAATTGCTAAGGGGGTTAAGGAAGAACCATCTTTAAACCTTAAGAAATCCTCAATGRCAACATTTGAGAACCAGGTRAAGGCAATGACATTTTCCTTACCAAGGGAATCCTATAGCATTCTCGAACTGCAGTCAAAGGTAAGCGTAGACATATGTATGATTTTTTTACTATTCCTACATTTTCACACTRAATAGTCTCGGGTGAGACATTGCTCGATTATATTCTGAAGTGCTACAAYATCCCAGAACTAACTCCAACTTTACTTACTTGCTTTCTACTAACTCGACTTTAATTGTTCTTGAACTTAACTTTATTGCTTTCAACTTTTCACTTACTATTGCTTCAACATTTACTTTCATTTACTCTTGCTTTATAATCACCACCAATGCTACATCATTATTATCTATTTTTATTGAGTTTTCACATTGAGTTTTTATTAATCCTATCCTTCTGGAATGATATGCTACTCATTTTTTATTACTTGTTGACCACGTATAAGTRCATGTGTTTGTTTCTATAATCTAATCTAAGATCCAACCCAACAAGTTTGTGGTGCCRTTGCCGGGGATTAGCAATAGTGAAATGTGTGAAAATTCTTTGCTTTAAGACTTTATTGATTCTTCTACTCTTGTTTGTTACAAGCTTGACATCATTGTATCAGCATAAAACAACGTTTCAGTCCATAAAGTAATGGAGATGTCCTATGATATCGATACTGTGACAACATTGACAGCTGAAGTGGCTTCAATGACCAACATTCTCAAAACTATGGAAACTCCAATATTATAGCAATTTGGGCTATGCTATGTTTATTGTGGTGAGGATCATTCATATAAGAATTGAACATCAAACCCAGAATCAGTTTGTTATGTGGAGAACTAGAATAATCCTTACTGTAACACACATAACCCTAGTTGGAGGTAATACTTAAACTTTTCATGGATCAACCAAGGTGGAAATTCATCCATGTCGCAGCAAAATGAACCAACAAATCCATTTTTTTCCCCAACAAGTGTAGCAACAAGGATCATATGCGTATAAACAACAAGACACCGTGGAGCCTACTGAAGAAGTACATGGAATGATGCCAACATTCAAAATCAAGTAATCTCATAGAGAAATCTAGAGACTTAAGTTTAGCAACTTATTGTAGAATTGAGCTCTTAACCTCAAGAACAATGTCTAGTGACACATCTGTACAAATCGAAAAGAAAGAGACTGATCAAGGAAAGATGACAAAGGGTCTAGAATTGGTAGCTGAAGAGAATGCTAAAGCATGGTCATAGCAAACCATCAAGAAACAAAAAGAGGAGAAACCACCTTCACCTTCCCCTCAAGAGCTTGAAGATAAATAGTTCAAATTACAAAAATGCTGCAACAATAGTGGCATCGATGATGTAACAAAGTTGACAGCAAAAGGTGAAGATAATTTTAGTGAGGTAGTTGCTGAAAACTACTTACATATGAATTGGAGAGAATAGCACAATACAACTTAATCAAGTGGAGAAGTTTAGAAGGATTGCATTTGAAAATGTCAAGGTGGACAAGGATAAAACTAAGAAATGGCATGATTTGATAACCTAGCAAATTGAGTAGAGACCAAGAAAAACTTCTTCAATGCATGGACTGAAGATCAAGCAYTGCTGGAGAGAAAAATAAGAGAGTGAGCAGATATCCATCTCAATRAATTGAAGGTGAAGRATGCTGTAGCAAAGTCAGGCTGATGACTGTAAACCAAGMGCTATTGGGGGGCAGCCCCTAGCTAACWTCTTTCTTTCTCATGACTTTTAATCTTACCAATTTAGGTTATTATTTGTTTTTYGATGCATCTTGTTAAGGCTTTGATGTTTTTGTCCATCTTTCTTTGTTAAGTTTTGCGATGTCATTTTGCTTACTCTCAGGCTATAACTTAGAGTATTTTTCTTAGCATTTACTGATAACTTGTTATGCTATCTCAATAAATTGATTGGGCAATGTTGAGACTTAATTTGGAATAAGTGAAGAGTGATTCTTCTTACTTGCACTTCTTTTTCAAAATAAAAGTAAAATTATGACATTGTTTTTGATTGACTAAAGGTTTGAGGATTTRAATCATAATTGGGAGTTTTTAATGGATATTTTCACAAATGACTTTGATTGATAAAAGAAATTAAGTTTAAAATAAGTTTGGGGAAGTATGGTAGGAAAAGGCTAAATGAATTGATCACTTCTCTATTCTAAGTACCTAAATAACTAGGGGCCCACATATCACCCATGTCTACCTTTGCATCAAAAGGGGAAGGAAGTACAAGTACGCTATGGCAATTCACAAGCTGTGATATGTTAAGTAACCAGGAGCACTCATGTCATCTATGTTTGCCCCTTGCATCAAAAAGCACTAGTAACACAAAAGAATATTTGATAAAAAAGCCTAAGTGTTATAAGCAAAATGTTATATCAAAACTCCTCTTACTTCCGCAATGAATTTTAAAAGTTCTCTTTAYCAATCATAGTCATGATATGCCTTGTTTTAAAAATTCCATTAAATGATTCTAATGCTATAGCAACAAATACAAYGATTCGAAAAATGATTAAGTTTTTGTTTTATTTTACTCCACATTTTTATGCACTAGTATTGTTGGGGTCTAATCTGATTGCAACTAAAATAACATACACACAAGTATACGTGGCCCGAAAGTAGTAAAAGTAAATATGGTGTCAATCCCACAAGGATATTTAAATAAAAGGACAAGTTGTCTAAACTTTGTATAAAAGTAATAAAAATGTTGTGCGTGTCATATAGGTGGTGACAGCTATGGGGGATGATGAAAAGTAAATGCACCTAAAAGTGCAGTAATATAATTATAATGTATAAGCATTGCACTGACACGTACTACTAGCTAAGATAGGAAGACCACAAAGCTAACAAAAAGTCCATGGCGCAAGCAGTTAGAAGTTAGAGTCAGTTCTAAGATACTGTTAGCTGTGAGATATCCCGAGATTTGTGTAGTTTCTTATTGTGTTCTATTATATCTTTTTTTTATTTATTATTATATTGATACCCGAGATGGTTTGTTCAGTATTCCTATTTCTTCTTTTCAACAATCATAACCTACTTACCTTTATATAGCCTAAGCCCTATATATACTATATTTATAAGGCTTATCTATTGGTGAGTGATTCTATTCCCGTTATAGATTTTGTAGTCTGTATTATTGGAAGATTCCCCCCCCCATATATTTTTTTTTTTGGTTTTAGTAATTCTTAATTCTATCTAATTTCGACTGCTATTCCATGATTATGTGTAAGAAATTGATTTATTTCACGGCGAACAAGACTTGGAAGACGTGTATACGGTTGATGTTGCACATCAGAAGATATAATAATTATCTGTATTGGATCTATTATCTGGTTATGCTTTTTTATGTGAGTATGTTTATTTAAAGGTGAAACTTTATTACTTTACTTTAATTAAAAGTCTTAGTTAATTAATTTAAACTTGACCTGTTAGAGTCCGTCCTCTTYTTATTCAAATCTAAAATCGAATTTGGAGTTCAATTTTAGGCCAGAARAAAACTAATAGATTTTAATTTAGTTGGGCTTAGTGGTTAAGTAATAAAAATGGCTCATGAAGAAACTTTAGTTAGGGTTAAGTTAGCTTTCAAAAAAAAAAAATATTTAAAGATGAAGATTACTATTCATCTTTTTCCCAAACAAAACCCTAAACCTAAACCTTCTAACCATAGCCACCACCAACCGGTGCCTCCTCCCTTTGACTTCACCGATACCGGCCTTCCCACCCTCTTTCTCTCTCTTTCCTTTTCGCTACCGATGCCGAAAGCCACTCCATCTCCTCCGTTCTCGTCAGGGGCCCAGGCGACCAGATGACCAGGTGCCCAGACACCCAGACGCCTAGGCAACCAGGCGCCTCGATGCCTCGCGACCTGGCTCCCTGACTCCCAGGTGACCAGGCGCCCCGACACCTAGCGACCAGGCGCCCAGCTGCCTAGTGAGCAGGCTCCCAAGCGACCAGGCACCGTATGCCGTCCAATCGAGCCAGTAAGGTGCACGTAGCACGTGCGCAACCAAGACTGCCGTTCGCAAGCCCGGAGCATATTTCTTTCCCGAGCATGATTGACGCCATTACATTTTAGACTCGATACCACACCTAAGGTTCAGGATTCAAGGTGAATCCTTAGTTTCTTTATTTAAATTAATCGAATGGCCTAGGTTTTGTATTATGTAATAATAATTAAGAAAAAATATGGAATATGTTTAGTTGAAATTTAAGTTAGTATGATTAAGTAAAAGGATGATATAATTCTTGAAATATGTTGGAATATAATTTTGGGTGAAATTTATGGTTGTATAATAAAATAATGTATACTGTGATTATGATTATCATTGTTATTTTAAGAATAGATTAGGAATCATGAAATTAAATTGTACTATTAGTAGTTCAATCTTTATTGATATGAAAATTCATCTTGAGAAATTATTAGTTAAGGTCACCATAGGAAAAACGATGAAGGTATTAAAGGTACACACTTGTGTTAAATGAATGTGTTTGGTTAAACAAGTTCAAATGAATATCCTTTGTGTAATAATATTAGGATGCTGTGACACATTAACGATGTGGGCAACCAAGGCACCCCGCTAGCGAAAGTAAACAAATTTACTACGGACTATATGTAAGTAAATTCTCGCATTCTCATTAACGTATATGTGTTGCAGTTATAATTAAATTGCTCTTAGGTGAATGAATGTGTATTGAATCCGAGTTCTATGTAAGTAAATTCTCACGTTCTCATTGACGTATATGTGTTGCGGTTATAATTAAATTGCTCTTAAGTAAATTGAATGTGTATTGAATCTGAGTTCTATGTAAGTAAATTCTCACATTTCATTAACGCTTATGAATGGATGTATCTGAATTCCTTTAGGTAGATTAATGTGTTGTATATGAGATTCTATGCAAGTATACCCCCATACCCACCTATCTCTTTTATTGTGTGTTATGTGGTGGCGGTATGGGATTATGTTATGAAATGTGTTGATTGTGTGGAATGTTTTTACGTGATTCATAACCTGTACTATTATTATGTCGAATGGCATGTTAATTACAATTGTATGCATTTCATGTCATGGGCATATAGTTAGTGTTCTACACTATCCCTGGCAAGAGCCATTCATACATTTAAAAAGTGAATAGTTTAGGAAATGAAATTTTGAAAGGGAATGTATTTTATAAATTGTAACATGTTCAGGAAAATGTTAAAGTTTTTGGAAAGAAGTGTAAACTTGGCCATGAAAGATGTGAGTGCCGACCCTCTAGGAGGGTAGGGAAATGTAATGTTCACCTCTGGGAGGTGAAGAGAAGAAAGGAAAAGTAAAGGAATATTAACTGCTTTGCAGTTCTACCGGTAGAAATGTAATCGGGTTCCAAAAAAYAAATAGCCCACTGCAGCTTAATGGCTTGGGACTATATTCAGTGAGCTCACGAATGTAATGAAATAAAAGATTTTTACAAGTTATACATTTTGAAAGGGAGGATTTTATAAAAAGGTTATGAAATGGAAATGTTTAGAAAGTTTTCATTGAAAATGTTAAGTTTTATAATTCATGACATGTAGGGCATATTTATGCATTCATGCATAAGATTTCCTTACCGGGCTTTTTAGCTCATTCCATTTCTCTCATTTTGCATTTCAGGTGATGTGTGGCCAGATGGTGCTAGGAGATCGCTTATGGGCAAACCAAGATACCCTGAAGTATATTCTAAATAAATTTTATTGAATAAGATAGATAGTTAATTGTCTAGAATGATTTTTGCATATCATTAGGATATTTCTTATTTGGTTTTGCTAATTATATTTTAAATTCTTTTGGGTTCTTCAAATTTCAGTTTGAATAATTGTTGGGTTGGTAAAAGATTTGTTGAAGCACATTACTCTTTACGTTGGATGTTTTTTGGGTTGGAGTGTATATTGTGAATGGGTGTTTGAAAATGTTGAGAACTTTTGAATGTATGTAGGGGATAGTTGTTGAAATTACAAAGGAAACTCTGTCAAATTTTTATAAAATCTTYGACAAGAATTAAGACTTCTTTTATTTTCTATAGTAGTTGATTGTTCTATGAGTAAGGTAATGTAATATTCTCAGCTTAGGACAATTCCTAATCTGGGGGTGTTACAATAGCAGTAACAAGGAGTCTTATGTAATGTCTTACATGAAGCCATGCATAGTGCAAATGTAGAAGATGTAGGAACTTGTTGACTACCTTGCAGTCTTTTGTGGGTAAAGCAGCTGCTTCCATCCATTTTGATACATAATCTACCGCAACCAAGATATAACAATTCTCAAAAGAATGAGTGAAAGATCCCATGAAATCAATACCCCATAAATCAAATAATTCAATCTCCATGATGTTATTTAAGGACATGTCATGATGTTGGAAAATGTTACCCATACGTTGGCAATTGTTGCATTTTTTACAAATTAAAATGCATCTTTAAAAAAAGTGGGCCAGAAGTAACTTGATTGAAGTATTTTTGCAGCTGTTCTTAACCGTCTCAAATGGCCTCTGTATGGTGCTGCATGATAATGCTGCAGCAATTAAGGCACCTCTTCCTCTGCTATGCATTTCCTTAGTATCTGATCTGCACACTTATTATWCAAGAAAGGCTCATTTAAATAGTAAAATTTAACATCATGGAAAAGTTTTCACAACTATTTTTTGCTCAAATCAGGTGGGGTGACACCACTAGCTAAGAAATTGGCAAAATGCACATACCAAGGCACTTGATGAAGTGCTGAAATTTGCTCATTCGGGAAGGTTTCCATGATAGGGACAAGATCATTACAATTAGTTTCCAACTCCAATCTAGATAAGTGATCTGCTACTTGATTCTTGACACCTTTCTTTTCCTTGATCTCTAAATCAAATTCTTGTAACAACAAGATCCACTGAATCAACCTCGAGTTTGCTTTCTTCTTTGAAATCAAGTATCTAATAGCATAAYGATTTGTAAAGACAATAACCTTAGTTCTAATCAAATAAGCCCTGAACTTATCTAATCAAAAGCTATAGCAAGTAGCTCCTTCTCATTGGTGGTATAGTTCATTTGAGCCTCATATAATGTTTTACTCACATAATAGCTATTGTGAAACACCTTATCTTTTCTTTGTCCCAAGATTGCACCCACAGTATAATCTCTAGCTTCACACATAAGCTCGAATGAGAGAGAGGAATTAGATGAAGTGATAACCAATGCAGTGATAAGGGCCCTTTCTAATGACTCAAATGCTTCAACACAGCACTCATAAAACTCAAATTTTTTACCCAACTGCAATAGCTYACAAAGTGGTTTGGAGATTTTTAGAGAAATCTCTAATAAACCTCTTCTAAGTTTAAACTTTCTTTCAAACTGTTCCAAAAAATGTAGTACTGTATGATCACGGCGGCTTTACTATGTACGTAAGGTACGTACCTTAAATGAATGCTCGAATCATTTCCGAGTAGAGGTAAAGGGGAATAAGTTATATTGTTAAAGGTTCCACTGATGATTGGTCTAGAACACACACCTCTAGTAAATGTCTGAACTTATTGGTCTCAGCAAGGACAATTATTTAATAAAATAAATAAAATACTTTGAATAACTTGTAAATTTAAATAAGTAAACTAACAGGTTTTCAAATGTGTACCCTTACAATTTACGAGACTTTATAATTTATGAGCTGTGGAAATAGCTAATCCTTGCAGCAAAGTGATTAGATCCCCACACAAGGACCTAGATCCCAATGTACACCAAGTAACACCTCCTGCTGGTTGAATTCTGAACGATGTTTTGACCGTCTTTCACGGTAAGAATACGACCTTCTTCCATATCAGGGCATCGCCGGGTATTTCAGGGTTTTTTCTGACTTCATGCTGTGTTCGTTCTGCTACTTCAATTGAACTATTCAATGGAGTAGGTTAGTTTATAGTGGGCCTTTAGTGTTTATAGATCCCGTACGGCGTCGCTTAAAAATATCC
>MEJB01000017.1:11952923-11965834 GCA_001752375.1 Rhazya stricta
TAAATAAACATACTCACATATTAACACATAACAAATAATAAATCAAGGAAATAATTATTTATTTCTAGTTGGCACATTGAACGTTACGGCCTCCAAGTCCTTCCACTGTAAATTAACCAATTTACTAACAATCATGAATATAATGTAATTAGTGGATTAGAACATAAATTATATATTTATGTATATATAAGGTTCGAAAAGAAAAGTAGAAATTAAATCTCAGGTATTACACAAAACCTCCTCTAAATTTATCAAACAATCATCAAAAGAATCTCCAAAAACGGAAAAATCATCCATAAAGACCTCAAAAGTCCTTTCCATAAGGCCAAAAAAATCGACATCATACACCGTTGGAAGGTTGCAGGGACATTGTATAATCCAAATGGCATCCTCCTGAATGCCAAAGTTCTATACAGGCACGTGAAAGTCATCTTCTCTTTGTCAGCAGGTACGATGACTATTTGATTATACCTTGAATAGCCATCCAAGAAACAATAAAACTTTTTGCCCACTAGTCTATCTAGCATCTGATCAATGAAAGATAAAGGGAAACGGTCTTTTCTTGTGGCACTGTTCAATTGGCGATAGTCTATGCATACTAGCCAACCTGTTACAACCTTTATGAGGGAACAACTCTTCTTTCTCATTTGCCACTACTATCATTCCCCCTTTTTTAGGCACACACTGAATCGGCCTTACTCAAGAACTGTTAGGTATAGGGTAAATGATACCTACATCTAGCCATTTAATGATTTCTTTCTTTGCAACCTCCTTCATATTAGGGTTCAAGGGCTAATACCCTTGATATCAGCCATTGTCCACCCCATARCTCTCTTATGTTTTTTMAACATGCTCAAAAGTAAATCCTCATTCACATTCCCCAAATTTGCAGATATAATCACATGTAAAGTTTCCCCATTTCCTAGGTATGTACATTTCAAGTATGATGGAAGGGGCTTTAATTCAAGTGAGGGGGTTGTTCTATAGAAGACTTACATTGAGTTAAACTTCTTGAGGATGGAATAAGTGGCTCAAACTATTTCCATTGTGTGAAGAAGGGCTTCTTGGTAGCAACTACCTCCACCAAATATCCTTCTTTCTCCTCATGCTTCAGAAAATTTTCTAATTCCAAATCTACACCTTTGTTCATTGCTGCAACATTAGTGCAGCAACATTTTGCTAGAAATTTTTAGCTACTAGGGGATCAATCACATCTATAATACCCAAGATTTAGTTTTTGTTTTTCCTTTCGAACTTTATATATATATATAATTTATGTTCTAAGCCACTAATTAGATTATATTCATGATCGTTAGTAAATTGATTAATTTAACAGCGAAAGGACTTGGAGGCTGTAAAGTTCGATGTGCTAATTAGAAATAAATAATTATTTCCTTGATTTATTATTTGTTATGCRCTAATGTGTGAGTGTTTATTTAAAGGTGAAATTTTATCACTTTACGTTAATTAGAAGTCTTAAATAATTAATTTAGACTTGACCSGTCAGAGCCTGTCTTCTTCTTATTCAAATCTAAAACTGGATTTGAAGTTCGATTTTAGGCCTTCAGAAGAAAACTAATAGATTTTAATTTAGTTGGGCTTAGTTGGTTAATTAATAAAAATGGCCCACGAAGAAAATTTTAGTTAGGGTTAAGTTAGCTTTTAATATATATATATATATATATATACATACATACATATATATATATATATATATAGCAATACATACAATATATATATTTATATACACACAACACACATACATGAATGACTGTTTTATGTTTCTTTCCTTAAATATAAAACCTGACCCCCTCACCACCGCCGCCTCGTTCCTCTGTCCCTTACCGATGTCAGCTTTCCCACTCTCTCTCTCTCCTCCCCTCTTCTCTACCGGATGCGTAATGCTCCATCTCCTCCATTCTCGTTAAGTGACCAGATGCTTAGGTGCCCAGGCGCCCCCGAACTAGGCGCTCAGCGCCAGCCACCAGCGGCCCAGCGACCAGGTGCCCCGGCGACCCAGCCACCGTGGCACCGTGCGCAAGTCCCGCCTGAGCAAGCAGTAGCCGCGCACGAGCACGTGCGCTATCAGGACAGCCGTTCGCACGCTCGAAGCATATTTCTTTCCCGAGCATGATTGATGCCATTACATCTTAGACTCGATACCATACCTAAGGTTCGGGATCCAAGGTGAATCCTTAGTTTATTTATTTAAATTAACTGAATGGCCTAAGTTTTGTATTATGTAATAATAATTAAGATATAGAATATGGAATACATGTAGTAAGAAATTTAACTTAGTATGATAAAGTAAAAAGGAGGATATAATTCTAGAAATATATTGAAATATAATTTAGGGTGAAATTAGGGTCTATATGATAAAATAATGTATATTGTGATAATGATTATTATTGTTATTTTAAGAACAAATTAGGAGTCATGAAATTAAATTGTACTATTAGTAGTTTGATTTTTATTAACATAAAAAATTCATCTTGAGAAATTATTAGTTAAGGTCGCCATAGGAAAAATGATGAAGGTATTAACGGTAAATACCTGTGTTAAATGAATGTGTTTGGTTAAACAAGTTTCAAATGAATATTCTTTGTGTAATAATATTAGGATATTGTGGCACATTAACGTTATGGGCAACCAAGGCACCCCGCTCACAACTTAAAGTAAAACTTTACTAAGGACTACAAGTAAGTAAATTCTCACATTCGCATTAATATATATGTGTTGTTGTTATAACTAAATTTCTCTTAGGTGAATTAAATGTGTATTGAATATGAGTTCTATGTAAGTAAATTCCATCATTCTCATTCAGTGATGATGCGAGTGTGTTGTTATCATGATTGAATCTCTATGTGAATTAAATGTGAACTCATAATGGATATTGAAGTGAATTTTTGAAAATCACCATAATCTCATTAATTATGATACGATTGTATTGTTATTATGATTGAATCTTCTTATGTGAATTGAATGTGAATTTATAATTGCTCTTATGTATATAATGTGATATTACTTCCAGTATGTGAATTTTATTACTCATTGACATGTTAGAAATTTCAAGTTAAGGGTTCATGTGGCCCATGAGCATGTAGATTGCAGTAGTTGCATATTCTTTCGTATGAACATGATCATACATCCAAGAAAGGAACTGTTTTCAAAGAATGAAATTTGAAAAAGTAAATGTTTTGAGGAATGAAGTTTTTAAAGATATTATTTTTATGATGAATGATTTTCAAACATTAAGGATTTTGAAAAAGGGGTGCAAAGCCAAAGCCATGAAAAATATGAGTGGGAAATGGGGCATGGGGGACTGGCGCACCCGAACCTACCTCTTTTGCAGGGTGGAAAATTCATGTATTATTCACCTCTTATAAGGTGATGTTTAGGAAAAGATTAAGTAATATTAACCGCTTTGCGGTTCTACCGGTAGAAAATGTGATCGGATTCCAAAGAATAATGGCCCACTGCAAGCTTAATGGCTAGGCATTACACTTAGTGAGCTCATGACTAAAATGAAATGAAAGGTTTTACAAGACATGCATTTTGAAAGGAAAGATATATGAAAAGGTTATGAAATGGAAATGTTTAGAAAGTTTTCATCGAGAATGTGAGATTTTATAATACATGACATGTAGGGCATATTCATGCATTTATGCATGAGATTTGCTTACTGAGTTTTATAGCTTATTCCATTTCCTTCACTCTGCATTTCAGGTGATGTGTAGCCAGATGGTGTGTGGAGGTCGCTTGTGGGCTAGCCATGATACCCTTAAGCATTTTCTAAATAAATTTTTATTGAATAAGATAGATAGTTGACTAGAATATATATATATTTTTTGCGTATCATTAGGATATTTCTTCTTTGGTTTAGTTAATTGTGCTTTAAATTCTTTTCGTTTMTTCAAATTTCAGTTTGAATAAGTGTTAGATTGGTAAAAGATTTATTGGAGCACATTACTCATTATACTGGATGTTTATTTTGGGTTGGAATGTATATTGTTAATGGGTGTTGAAAATATTGAGAAATTTTTTAATGTATGTAGGGGGTAGTTATTGAAATTACAGAGGAAACTCTGTCGAAATTTTTTTAAAGATCTTTGACAGGGGTTAAGACTTCTTTTATTTCCTACAGTAGTTGATTGTTTTATAAGTAAGGTGATGTAATACTCTCGGCTTAGGATAGTTCCTAAGCACTCTTTTACCTCATTAGGGAACTTCATAGCATTGAGGACATTAAATGTCACCTCTTGATCATGCACTCTCATTGTCAACTCTCCTTTCTGCACATCAATCAAAGCTCATCMAATTGCCAAAAATGGTCTCCCGAAATGATGGGAACCTCCTTATCTTTCTCATAGTCTAGGACAATGAAGTCAACTAGAAAGATGAACTTATCTACTTTTACTAGCACGTCCTCAATTTTACCCTCAGGATAGGCAAATGATTTGTCTGCAAGCTGAGTAACTGTGGTAGGTCTAGCTTCTCCCCGCTCCAAGTTTCTTAAATATAGACATGAACATTAGATTTATGCTAGCACCAAGGTCATATAAAGCCCTCCCACTGTAAATGCTTCCAATAGTACACAAAATGGTGAAACTACCCAGATATTTTAACTTGCTAGGTAGTTTATTCTGCAAAATAGAACTATACTCCTTGGTTAAAACTATAGTCTCATACTACTCTAGTATCCTCTTTTTGGTTAAGATGTCCTTCATGAACTTCACGTAATTAGACATTTGCTCAAATTTCTCTACAAGTGGAATATTAATGTGAAGTTGTTTCAAGACATATAGAAACTTGTTGAATTGCTTGTCTTCTTGCTTTTTTCTGAAATCATTGCGAAAATGGCAGCTTTTGGTGAACTGGTCTCAAATCTGCCCTTTCTAATGGTAATGCTATAGCATCAAAATTTCTTGCATTAACTGGTGATGTAACCATTGATTTTAGTCTTCCTTGGACCAATGTCAATTACAAGTTTGGCCTCCTTTTCAGTTTATGGTTCTTCTYCTTCAATTGGAACTTTCTTCTTTTGATGGGGCTCACCTAACTCCTTGTCACTCTCAAGGTGATAGCTTTGCAATGTTCCTTACCATCTTTCTTGGAAATTTTTGTATCACTAGGAAAGTTACCATGAGCTTTACTATTCAAAACATTTGCAAGCTGTCCCATTTGGTTCTCCAAGTTTCTGATGAGATTGTGTGGCTTTGAATAACTGAATCTTGTCTCTAAATATCTGTTTCATCTTGGCCATAAATTCCTTGAGAAGTCTTTCAAGATAGTTGTTATGATCACTTGGCTACCCTCTATTTTGCTAATTTTGTTGCTAAAATCCTAGTGATCCAGGAGGTCTAAATTGCTGCCCTTGTGATTAGTTGCTTCCTTCGCCACCCCATGAAAAATTGGGGTGGTTTCTCCATCCTTGATTATATGTGTACCCTCCTCCAATATATCATACAGATTTCGGATTGGAAGGATAACTCTCAAAAAAGTGTCCCTCTCCATAGTATACATAAGAAGCCAATAAAGATGATGGCATTGATGTGCATTGTCTCAAAGAAGGCTACTGCACTTGCACAGACTTCAATGTACTAAAGATAGATGTTACTTTAGCTGCAAGAGAAGATACTACATCAAGCTCATGGATTCCGCCACTTTCCTTGCTACTAGAGGCACTGTATAAGTATTTATGGCTGCAGGCCACAGACAGCTATTGCTGGCAATCCTTTCCAATATCTCAAAAACTTCATTATATGACTTGTTAAGCGATGCTCCATTAGCTGAGGCGTCTACTACATTGTGGTATTGAGGGCTTAATCCATTGTGCAAAGTCTCCATTTGGATCCAATGAGGGATTCCATGATGTGGATATTTTCTCAAAAGCTCCTTAAACCTCTCCCATGCCTCATAAAAATTTCTTATCACCATACTGCTGAAAGGCTATAATGTCATTCCGTAACTTAGCAGTCTTAGTTGGAGGAAAATATTTGAACAAGAATTTTCTTGCCAAATCACTCCATGAAGTAACAGAGTGAGGAGGTAAAGTCATTAGTCAATCTCTAGCTCGATCGCTCAATGAATATGAAAAAAGTTTGAGTCTGAGAACTTCCTTACTGATCCCTTGCAATTGGAAAGCATCACTCAATTCCAAGAATAAATGGATATGCTGATAAGGATCCTCTGGAGCCATACCACTAAATTGCCCCACTGTTTGAAGCATCGGAAACATAACTAACTTCAGCTCAAAATGTTGAACCTGAATAAAAGGCCTCACAATGCCTAGCTGAAGATCATCTAACACAGGTACAGCATAATCCCTGATGGATCTACTCCTATGATCAGCTATAACTCCAGCATTCCTTTCTACATTCAATCTGGCAGTCATTGTTGTAGCATTATGCTCAGCAGCCATTGTTGCGGCATTTCCTGCAGCATTAAGTTCTATGGCCATACTCGACAAATTCCCCTGTTTCTCTTCCAGCCATTTCTCTTTTTTTTTTTTTTTAAGTAGCACTTGTACATTATCTTCTTCTCCTAGAATGAAATGCTCTTTCTGATTCAGGATCAAATGCTTACATGTGGTCCTTTTTGGACATTCATGGGAGAAAATTAATTGTCAAGAACGAGAGTAAAGAATAAAAATATAGGATAGCAATAACAATAATAAAAGCAATAGAAATTCAAATATCACTCAAACACATAACATTSCTCGACAATGGTGCCAAAACTTGATAGACAAAATTGCATACGCAATAAAGCTTCATTCATGCAAGTTTACACGGTCTACAAGTAATATAGAGTGAATAAGAGTATTGTCTCACAAGGATTGTTGGTTCAAAAGTAGTGGTGTAAATTTCTAATAAAATCAGATAGCTGTTGGTTGTCATGAAAATAAAGTAAAATAATCTAAATTTATTTAATCACAAGAATTCAAAAATAGACACAACAATCAGACATACGAGATGAATAATAGCTTAAAAGTAAGTTAGAGTTAAGAATATCCAATGTACTAATAATGTCCAAGAAGTCAAAAAGTTAATGCTGCAGACAGGCTGTAGCAATGGCTACTGAGCATAATTTTGTAGCAAAGGCTTAGCTACAGTAAAAACTCAAATCGAGATAGAAAATGACCTCAACCTTTCAGTTTCTTAGTCCTTGTTCCTATTACACTAAGTTGTTCTACTTGTCGGAGTTACTTAGCTCAAGGAACATAAATAAAGTTCAAGTCTCATATGATTTTATGGGTTAAATATAGATGCCTCCAATATTCAATGGCATTTCCAAAGATATTAGACCTTATCTCAAGATTTCCAAACCCATATATACTCAAGTTTTCCACTTCTTTTACTACCTTTTAGAGTTCAAGAAGCTCACACAAACACTATTCATGGCCACAAAACAGTGAACGTAAACAATATACATCCTTGAGTAAAGCATTTATAAAGAGTAAATCTTGCTCAAATCATTCAAATAAATATTGGGTACATTGGTTCATCAAACCTATCATTTCTAAAGAGTTAGTTCATGCTCTTAGTGTGAGAAAATGCTGAATATAAAAGCTTAGCATTTTAATGTGCATCTCAAAATAATCACTAAGAGAAGGAGAACGAAAGCCTAAAGAGGGTGATGAAGTCCAATGGTGAAGTCATCCTTGAAGTCTTCTTCTTCTTCTTCTTCCAACTTCTCCTCTTTTTGCTTCCTTTCTCGCCTCTCTTTTCTCTTTTTTCTCTTAGTTTTTCTCTCTCTTCGTCTTGCTTTGAAATCTGCTGGATGCCCTTGTGGTTTCTGCCTTCTCCATACTGAAGCTTACCTTGGAAAATTGACAAAAAAGGTGTCATAAAAGGTATGGTCCCTCTTCCTACTCTTGTCAAATATTATATTCTCCTTTCAACTTCTCTCTTTCCCATGATCACTTTACAAAAAAGGTATGGCCCTTTGTACTTGACTTTCTTTCTTCAAGTATTATATTCTCCTGTGCTCGTTATACTAATRCTACAGCATTGCCTTTTTAACTCGTTGAACTCCATTATTGCAGCATCAAACAAGTTTTTGCTACTTCATCAAGTAACATTCCAGTTTATTATAGAATCCTTTCTTCCTATAAAATATTGCATTTTACCTTAGCAATAGCACATGAATTCTATAATTCCACACTATTGCATAAATAGTCATTTGATTGAATTTAAATAATGTTCAAGGTAAAATAGTACAAAGTAGTACTTCATCATCTTAAAAAGGGTGAAAATATGCACATAATTACTAGTAAAATTAATGAATTTTCATCCACATCAGCAGACATTCGTCTTTTAGTGTACATTGTGGGTAGTAAGTCCTCAATACTTTTCTCCTGTCTGGCCATTTTAGGTAATATTCCAAAGTCAACTCAAACAGCTCCCTTTATGTTATTCTCACCTAGATTCTTCATTAAATACAAGAGATTTGTACTATTTTGCTAGAAGATGCTCTTCAGACTCGATCCTCAGAAATATGAATATTGTAGCATTTTCATTATCTTGCAAAACTTCCTTAAAGATCAAGCTTTTTAAGTTCAAATAGTTATTTTTGCATTCTTAAATATATTATAAAAAGAGATATCAAAATTGATGTCACAAACCATGGTTAAGAGCATAAAATCATAAGGAACTAGTTAAAATTGAGCAAAAATGGGGGCCAAAATAGGGATATTATTATGGTTATCAGGTACTTTTTGGACACTCTTGTCAGTTAAACCTTTCTGTTGGTATAATTGTTACAGCATAACTTGGATCARAAAATGCTTAGCACTATCTTTCTATCTCYTATAGCATTGCTCGAAGACTAGCAATGATGTAAGTTTGGGGAATGATAAGCTTAGGAAATATCCTATTTTTAACCCTATTGTTTGCCCATTTTGTGTTAGTTATTTCAATGTTTTAGCTATAYTGAGTTAGCATGCTTGTAGCTTAAAATAGTCTATAAAGTGCTTAGTTGTTGCTAAAAAGTTGGTCTTGAAAGGTATTTATAGGAATGCAACAATGCTACAGCAACCGTGGATTAGAGAACAAAGTTGAGGGGCATGTGGAATAATAAAAGATCTAAAAGCAGAAAAGGAAAAGGTCTGGACAAGACAATGCTGCAGTAAAAATGACTGACAGAAGCACTGCATAAATATCTTCATGACATATGATAGTCAAAGGTTAAACAAAGGACTTTAATGAAATAATATACGTTGTCTATTGGGATATTAGCTGAAAGAGACCCCAACAAGTTTTTTTTGAAGTTGACCTTGGTCCATGTTGGGTCAAGGGGACAAGAAGGACAAAAAAATGGACAAAGAGAATCAGATAAGGAAAACAATTGTCCGAAGATGACATCATATAGCTATTTGTCCAAAGAGTATGAAAGAAGTATAGAAGGAGCAAAATGTCATAGCATTAAGGTTGGAACCCAAAAATTCAAAGTACATGTGTGGGACAAGACCAAAGAAGAACCCTTTGCATTTAACAAAAATTTATCTGAAAACAACATATGACTGTTGGTCTAAGTTGACTTCAGTGTTTTACCYGAAATACTAAAGCATAGAAGAGTGGTCTCCATATTTCCMAAAATAGACAAGCAGAGACAAAGAATGCTGAGTCATCAGTGTTTGGCAGAAAGTTGAAAGCAACAAGAAAGCCTACTTAGCCCCAAATCTGCCTATATAAGAAAAACTCAACTGAACAAGAAAGAGAGAATTGTAGTAAATTATTTACTTAGCTGGTTAGAAAATATTAGGAAGTAGTTTAGAGTTTTACAAAGCTTTCAGGTAGAACTTAGGGGTTTCCTTTGATAAAAGTACCCACCTTTAGTTTAAATCTTTACTGCTATGTTAACAAGGAATTAGACAATRGTCTTTCCTTCATTTTCCTACTATCRTTTTCTGCATTTATCTTAGTTTTCTTGAAGTTCATTTTATTTCTAACATAGTTCTCCTTTTATGAAGATAAGCTTAGCAAGTTTGTTGTAGTTGTTAGTTTCTGAAGTGCAAATATTGATTCCTTCTTTTAAACTGTCTTCTTGAAGTCCTTAATCAAGGTAGAACAGCTTGAAAAAGCTAAGTTGTCATGATTCAGAATGTCTAGACCATAAATGTTGAGTTAAAGTCATTTGAGACGTCRAAGAAATTAGGTAGTGATTGAGGGGGTCGAAAGCTACTCACTTAATGGAGTTTTCATATTGAGTTTCACATGCAAGGTGGAGGCCCTAAAATCCTCATGGGGGTTCATAAGCTACTCAATTAATGGAGYATTTACATGGTGGTCATTATAACTACTAACGTCAAAGAAACCAATACTACATCATTATTATTTGTTTTAATGGAGTTTTCACATCGAGTTTTCATTAATCCAATCCTAGTGAGAATAATACACTAATCCCTTGTTATTATTTATTGACTATGTTACTTGCATGTTTATGTTTCTATAATCTAATTTAAGATCCAACCGAACGAAAGTCTTGGGATTGGACGATTTTAGGGGTTGCACCTTGCACGGATGCAAGGTGGCAAATGTTTCTCATGCATTAACTAATTCAAATGAAGGGCATTCTAGTAATTTAAGGATAGGGTTTGTTTTCATTGGATTAACCCCATAATGTCACGATTCGCCCTTTGAAAAATAAACCACCCTATGACTAGTCTGTGAAAAAAATTAAAAATTCTATAACTAGGATGTAACTAATATGTGCTAGTCATGGACGTACAATTTATGGTAATGTATATCCAATGGTTATTTGATACTAGAATCGAGTGTACCTTATGTTTGTCCATATTTTACTTGCTTGTGCTTTATATTGGTCGGCGTGACTTTTATTGTTCTTAAATACCTTAGCATTTACTACAAACACCAAGGGCTTGATATTTTATCAAAAGGGTGAAAACTTCATAATTGTTAGAAAATGTTTTAAAATCCCAATTCACAAACCTCTTGGGTACATTTTAGGATGTATGTACTATGTAAATAGCAAAGAATGCTTTCTTACTGAGTACAACAAAGCTAAGTTCAGATAAATAGTTCTGGATGGCAAGAACATAAAAAAGACCAATGAAAAAAAATTAAATATCTCAGCTTCAAGTGCAAGGTTCTTCATAAGATTATCAGGACCATAAATTTGCAAAGTGAGGGACATGAAACCACAGTGAGTTTTTGTTAGCATACAATTTTTTTTAGCCCATCCATAAAAAAATGCATATGCAAATAAGTATTTAAGGAGGCCTTCCAGTGTTTGGAGAAACAACTAGGATCATGAGCAACACCTAGAGAAAGCTACAATGACATTACCTTTCTCAACTCGGCTAATATGCAGCTGATGAATATTAGCAACTTCCTTGTTCTTTGCCCATCTCTTTTGGAGGACAAGATCAACCAGCCGATCAAGTAATGTGATAGAGGGATTTTTGGCATAAGAAGGCCCCAGCTTACCTACAATTACCAAAAGACCATGATCATGCCCACGTTCTATCATAAGCGGATTTTCATGCTCCCACTAGCCAGTAATGTAAGACATGCACCATTTTGTGGGATAGTGGTGAAAGTCGAGCCTTTGTCTGCAAGTATCTTAAGGAATTAATTGTATAAAAGGTAGGGTAAAGGATGACTAATGCCCCTAAAATTTCATCGTTTTTGGATTTTGCCTCCATTTTTAAAACATAAGGCACTCACCCTTCAAGTTTAAAAAATTATAAAAATTTGCATTTCTATCAAAAGAATCCTTTAAAACCTAACAAAAGCCCCATTTTTAGGGGCATTATAGTCATTATAAGCTACATATTTATTTGAATAATATTTTTAATATCAAATTCAAACTCAAATTATTTTTTCTTTTTTCCTTTCTTCTTCTTCTTCCYATAGTAGCGGCCAGGTGTCCTTATTTGTCTCCTCTATTCTTCCTCTCGAGGTAGCTCAAYCCCAACCCTCTAGCTACAACTTTGACTCCTCTTGGGGTCTAATCTAACTAGGATTAAACTAACACACACACAAGTATACGTGGCCCAAAAATAGTAAGAATAAGTATAGTGTCAATCCTATGAGGATAGTTTAATGAAAGACAAAATGTGTCAAACTTTGATGAAAAAAGTAGTCATGATATAGTATTAGCATTACTTAATAACAAAAAGCAACGTAAAGTAAATATTGAAAGTAAATAACGAAGTAAAGACAAAAAGCTTAAATAAATTAAAGGATAAAAGTAGTAAAAGTTAAGTTAGTGACAGGAAAGTAAAAATTAGATTCAGTGTTGTATGTTGTAGCACTGGCAAGTAGGTTTCATGTGATGTCCCACATAAAGCCTCCAATTTTGTAACTGTCGGACAAGTAAGAAGACTACACCATATGTCTCTGGGAATCCTTATTATAGTGTCTCATTGATGTACACACTTTCCTCATTAGAGTAAATCTCCTTATCCTTACTAAGTACTTAGATCGTTGTCTCGAAGAGCTTTACAGGGCTCAATGAATATTGTTCTTTAAGCCCTAAGTAATACTCTATTAGATTTCACTTAGCATTAACCATATATCTACGGCAATAACTATTAGCTACTTTCTAGTTGCTGTGAGTTCCAGAAAAGGTGAAATAAGCTCATAGCTTTCTTGTAATAGCCGAGATTTCTTTTTATTAATTTTTATTTGATCGTGTCAATTTGCATGCCAACTAGGGTTGGATAATGTTCTATGTAGTTATTGTTTAATTGTACGTTTAATAAGTTTGAGATTATCGTGTTTGTTGGATTAGGACCCTTAGTTGGTTAAAGGCTTGACTTGTGGGCCTATTCGTTTCTCAGTTGGAAGTTAGACTTTTATCAAAAGAAAGCCCATTGAATTTAATTTAAGGATTTGGATTAGTTATGGATGGGAAAGCCTGAAAGATTTAGGTTAGGGCCCAAATTT
>MEJB01000017.1:11966258-11995393 GCA_001752375.1 Rhazya stricta
GATGCGCTTCTACGTCATAGCCGGCAGCGGTATGCTGCCCTAGGACGACAGAGAGAGTGTGCAATCTACGTCGTACCAAAAAGATCACTCGCAGGCGATGAAGCGCTCCGCCAATCTTCATCTTCAAATCTTCTCTTTCTCTGCTTCAAGACGGTGTTGCCGGCGACAGAGAAGTACAGTGCTCGCCACTCGACGCAGGGGAGCCCCATCCGGGATCTGTTCGTTCCTTGACCTAGATTTTGTGGTCGGCGTCTTGCGCCGCTCGCTCTTTGTCGGGCCATCGCTGTCGCCAGAGATCCTGCCTTTCTTCCTCTCTGCTCTCCGATCGAATCTTCCTTTGCTCATCGGTTGACATTTCGATTGCCATCCAGAAGAAGTCGATCAGTCTAGCAAAATAGCCATGGGAGGTGAGTCTTCAGCTTGCTATCGCCCAGATGTTCCTCATCCTGGCCGACCAGACCTTGTGCTATTGCTGCTTCTACTCGTTCGCCTGGAGTCACCGAAAAAACTAAGCCCCTTGCCTGCTGCTTGCCAGCTTCCGGATCCAAGTGTGCCAGCGTCGCGTGCCCAGTGCCCGACTGTACAGTCGCCTCCAGACGCCCAAATGGCCCAGATCCGCAGCATGCCTAAATTGCCTTAGGCAGCCAGGACTATTGCGGTGTGTGTCGTTAGAGCGCCACGCGAGAATCTAATACATTTTCCGAGAGCACATTGGGACTTTGTGGTTTAAGAGGTGAAAAGAGCTAATGTGTTGAATATTAACAATTTATGACCTCTAATAGAATATCATAGCCTAAAGTTATAACACTTGTGGGAGCAACTAGATTAAGTAATACTGAGCTAAGAAGTTTAAATTGTAACCTTAAAAAGACGTGATAATTGGTAATATGGGAACTAAGAATGGATTAATAATTGGCAAATGACATTGTTGGAATAAACACTGAATATCTAAGTTGGGACAGTAGTACTAAATTGACTTTCCTTTTGTAATCAAAATTAGGTCGTTTCGAGTGCCTTAACGTTGAGAACAGTGAAGGGATTTCACTTCACAATTCAAATAAAAAAACCTTTGATGTAAAGGACTTCGGGTAAGTAAACTCTCACATTCTCATTAACATATATGTGTGATTGTTATTGAATCTGAGCTCTAGGTAAGTAAATTCTTCCATTTCATTAATGCATATGATGGATGTATCTGAATCCCTTTAGGTGGATTAATGTGTTGTATATGAGATTCTATGCAAGTAAACCCCATACCCGCCTATCACTTTTGTTATGTGCTATGTGGTGGCGGTATGGGATTGTGTTATAAAATGTGTTGATTGGTGGAATGTTTCTATCTGTTTCATATCTTGTACCATCATTATGTTGAATAGCATGTTAGTTACAGTTGTATGCATTTCATGTCATGGGCATATAGTTAGTGTCCTACATCATTCCTAGCATGAGACATTCATACATTTAGAAAGAGAATGGTTTAGGGAATGAAATTTTGGAAGGAAATGTATTTTATAAATTGTAACATGTTCAAGAAAATGTTAAAGTTTTTGAAAAAGGGGTGTAAAACTTAGCCATGAAAGATGTGAGTGGGAAATAGGGCTTGGGAGGACTGGCGCACTCGACCCTACCCTCTTGGAGGGTAGGGAAGAATGTAATGTTGACCTCTTTGGATGTGAAAAGATGAAAGGAAAAGTAAAAGAATGTTAACTTATAGTACTACCGATAGAAATGTAATCGGGTTCCAAATAACTAYGACTCACTGCAGAGCTTAATGGCTAGGCATTACACTCTAGTGAGCTCACGAAAGTAATGAAATGAAATGAAATGTTTTACAAAGTTCTTACATTTTGAAAGGAAAGATTTTATGGAAAGCTTATACTAGAAAATGATTTGAAAGTTTTCATTGAGAAAGTGAGATTTTATAATTCATGACATGTAGGGCATGTTCATGCATTCATACATGAGATTTAGTTACTGGGCTTTATAGCTCATTCCATTTCTCTCGTTTGCATCTCAAGTGATGTGTGGCCAGATGATGTGAAGAGGTCACTTGTAGGCAAACCAAGATACCCTAAAGTTAATTTGAATGTTATAGATTAAGATGGTTGTTGACTAGAATGGTTTTTGTTTATTATTACGTATATCTTATTTGATTTAAATTCTTTTGGATTTTCGCAAATTCGTGTCAGTGAGTCAATGGTGACATTCCCGGGTTAGAATAAAGTTTTTTAATCTAGGGGTATTACAGTTTTGGTATCAGAGCTTAGTGTTTTAAAAACGATTCTGTGGACTTCATAAGAAAGTGATTTATGAATTCTTGAAAAGTATATGGGTATCGAGCCATGCCACAAGCTTCCTTTCCTAGACCATCTGGTAAGTTTGTGTTTTGATTTAATTCTCGGATGAGGTTAACATTATATGTTATAGCATGTTGTYCGTATATCTGTTTAACTTTAGGGATGATATATAATGTTTGGAAATTTGAAGATTCATTTAGACAAGAGGCATTACGTTTCATTTGTAATACCTAAATGGGATCGTGAATGTCGTTTCTTACCTATCCACAGGATGAAATTAAAAGTGTCAAGAATATTAATTTGATGCCAAATTTAGGAAAAGGTCTTTGTAGAATAACGTCTCTGAAGGAAATCTTTTTTTTGCTRGGAAGGTGATAGTTAAGGTGTTAGTAGAATAAAGTCTCTGAAGGAAATCTTTTGTTAGGAATTGGGATACTTAATCTATGTTAAAGTATTGTTCGAATGCTTAAGATGTGAGACTATCTTGTTATGTAAATGTTGAGCAATTATAAGATGATTGTTAGGTTGGATGGACAATCTTTGATAAGTAAGATATTGAATTTCTTTTGACAATGCTTAAGGAGTTGTTGGTCGATTTGAGTAGGTTTAACATTTGTTGGGATAGTTCTTTAAATAAAGTGTTTTTCCATAAGGAGAAATAAACGGTATGTGGTTTTGATTCCAAGATGCTGAAAGGAATTAAGAACAAATTGTGATTTGATTTCGGACTATAAGGTTTCAATTTTGACTTTCAATGGTTTTGGCTTTTGATGAGAAGATCATTTTGTTGAATTTCTATTTTGTTTGGAGATTGTTAAAATTTCTTCTTTAAGAAGTTGACTTGATTTTAATTGTATTTAAGGAGATTAAGATGTTTTTGAGGAAAGGAATTAGAATTCGTGGGAACAAATATGGTAGGTTGGACTAGCACAATTTAAAAAGTGGTTATGTATGTAAGCTTATCAATATATAAAATAGGGTTTATGGACCTTCTGGAATTATAAAATGCCAAAATGTGATTTATTGCGGGAATAATTAAAATACCATTAGGTATCTATTGTTCTTTTAATATTTCAAGAAATTTTTGAGGTTTAGTTGGAAAACTAGTCATACTAATGGAATTAACGATCACGTACCTAGTTTTAACCCATGGGTTGCACATGTGTTGGCTCAGTGAGAAGAATGATGGATCTATGGAGGTTATATATAGATTATATAGATTGATGAAGGCAAACGTAACGAATAGGTACCCGTTGTCTAGGGTTGATGATTCATTGATCAACTTCAGGTGCTAGATATTTTTCTAAGATTGGATCTGTGATCAGGCTACTATATTGATATGGCTTCTTAAGAGGCACACATAGGGAAAGAAACAAATGAAGATGGGTACTGAGGTACCACAATTATTTTTAGTGAACTCTAATTTCGAGGACAAAATTTATTTATGGAGGTAGGGTAAATTTGTAATACCCGAGATTTTTTTATTAATTTTTTTAATTAATCGTGCCAAATTTGCGTTGCCAGCTGGTTTGATAATGTTCTATTGTGGGGTTATGGTTTAATTGTACATTTAATAAGTCTATGCAAATTATCGTGTTTGTCGAATTAGGGCCCTTGGTTAAGTCAGAGGCTGACTTGTGGGCCTATTCATTTCTTCAGTCGGAAGTTAGAATTTTATCGAAAGAAAGCCCATTGAATTTAATTTAAGGATTTAAATTAGTTAACGGAATGAAAAAGCCCGAAAGATTTGCGGTTAGGGCCCCAAATTAAAAAAAGAAAAAAGACCTAAGGTCTTCTTCTTCTTCTTCCTCCCCATTGTGTCGCGTCGGCCACTCCCAAAAACCCTAACCCACCACCTATCCGCCGCGCCTGCTCATCGTGGCCTTTCCCTTTTCTCTTTCTCCTCTCTCACTCTTGTCTCCCTTTCTCCTAACTGCGGACACTTGGAAGTTTTCTCCTACTGCGACACTTGAAGTGGCCGCTGCTCATCGTTGCTTGCGATCGGTAGGCCGTTCGCCACGCTAGATTCCCTAACAGACCTTCCCCTCCCAAGCCGATGCTCGAAGGACGCCACTTGCAGCATGCATCGCCAGTGCTCGATTCTCTAAGCCACGGCTAGATCTGCTCGCATCATATCTGTAGTTGCTCGAAAAAGTGCAACAATGCAATCCGCACAGCGAAGCTCCTCACTRTTGCGCGTCCTCCATCTTCGACTGCTGCTTGCCGCCGCTTCTGGTCACGCTGCAGTGGGTTGCTGTAAGACAGAGGTGGGCGATCTGCGTCTACCAGAAACCGTTTGGGATGAAGTGCTCCACCGATCTGTCTTTTTCTTCTTCTTCTTCTTCTTCTTCTTCTTTGCTTAACGGTGTCACCAGGACAGAGGAAGGACAGTGCTCGGCCGCTCGACGCAACGGAGCCTATTCGGATTTGTTCCTCCTTGACTAGATCTGTGCACATCTTGCTACCGCTCGGTGCTCTGCCGTACGGCCAGCCAGCTCCTTGCCGACCGTCGCTCTGCCCAAATCTGCCCTTTTCTTCTTCTCTGCTCGATCGGCTCTCCTCTATTCATCGGTTGTGACTTTCCGATCGCCATCCAGAGAAGCCGATTAGTCCAGTAACAGCACGAAGGTTGAGTCCTCATCTTGCTGTCGTTGGTTCCTTCATCTCGCCGACCAGACCTTATGCCATTGCTATTCTACTCATCGCCGGAGTTCGCTGAAAAAACTGAGCCCTTACTTGCTATTTGCTAGCTTCCAGAATCGAGAGTGCTAGAGGGCACCCAGCGCCTAGTGCCAGGCACCCAGATGCCCAAATGCCCAGACGCCAAATGCCCAGGCGACTAGGACTGCTGCACGCGCACCGTTAGGGAGCACGCCCAAGGATCTAATACCATTTCTTGTGACACTTGGACTTTGTGGACTTACAAGGTGAAAACACTAATATTAATATTGAAATTTATGATGCATGAAATTTATCCTAAAGAAAAATTGTGGGAGAACGTAGATTAAGTAATACCTAAGCAAAGGAGTTTAAATTGTAATGTTAAAAGGACGTAATAATTGGTAATGTGGGAACTAAGAATAGATTAATAATTGGCAAATGACATTGTTTGAATAAACACTGAATATCTAAGTTGAGACAACTGTACTAAATGGACTTTCCTTCTRTAATCAAAATTAAGTTTTCGAGTGCCTTAACGTTGAGAACAGTCGAGGGATTTCACTTCGCAATTCAAACAAGAAACCTTTGACATAAAGGATTCCAGTAAGTAAACTCTTACATTCTTATTAACGTATATGTGTGATTGTTATTGAATCTGAGTTCTAGGTAAGTAAATTCTCCCATTTCATTAATGCATATGAATAGATGTATATRAATCCCTTYAGGTGGATTAATGTGTTGTATATGAGATTCTAGGCAAGTAAACCCCATACCCGCCTATCTCTTTTGTTGTGTGTTATGTGGTGGCGGTATGGGATTGTGTTATAAAATGTGTTGATTGGTCGAATGTTTCTATGTGTTTCATATCTTGTACCATTATTATGTCGAATGGCATGTTAGTTACAGTTGTATGCATTTCATGTCATGGGCATATAGTTAATGCCCTACATCATTCCTGGCATAAGCCATTCATACATTTTGAAAGAGAATGGTTTAGAAAATGGAATTTTGAAAGGGAATGTATTTTATAAATTGTAACGTGTTCAGAAAAATGTTAAAGATTTTGAAAAAGAGGTGTAAAACCTAGCCATGAAAGATGTGAGTGGGAAATGGGGCATGAGGAACCGACGCACCCGACCCTACCCTCTTGGAGGGTAGGGAAGAATGTAATGTTCACCTCTTTGGATGTGAAAAGATGAAAAGAAAAGTAAAGGAATGTTAACCRCTTTGCGGTACTACCGATAGGAATGTAATCGGGCTCCAAATAACTATGGCTCACTGCAGAGCTTAATGGCTAGGCGTTACACTCTAGTGAGCTCACAAAAGYAATGAAATGAAATGTTTTACAAAATTCTTGCATTTTGAAAGGAAAGATTTTATGGAAAGGTTATACAAGAAAATGATTTGAAAGTTTTCATTGAGAAAGTGAGATTCTTGACATGTAGGGCATGTTCATGYATTYATGCATGAGATTTACTTACTGGGCTTTATAGCTCATTCCATTTCTCTCGTTTGCATCTCAGGTGATGTGTGGCCAGATAGTGTGAGGAGGTCGCTTATGGGCAAACCAAGATACCCTGGAGTTAATTTAAATGAATGTTATAGACTAAGATGGTTGTTGACYAGAATGGTTTTTGTTTATTATTAAGTATATCTTATTTGGTTTAAATTCTTTTGGGTTTCTGCAAATTCGTGTCAGTGAATAAATGGTGACATTCTCGAGTTAGGATGAAGTTTCTTAATCTGGGGGTGTTACATTTCTCAACTCTTAATGGATCTTTTTTATGTCTAAAAAGGGTTTGCTCAGTGATACTAACTTCTAACCATTAACTACAACTTATTCAAGCTTTGTTTTCAYCTAAGAAGTTTGAGAGAACAGAATTGAAGATGAACATAAGACTTTCAATAACTTGAAATAACTCGAACACTTGGTATATTAAAATGCTAAAGTGTACAGCTAAACAAGAAGGATTTTTGTCTTCTCTTTCTACTCTATGATCAAAGCAAGATAACTCTAAATAAGGTTTCTTTTGTCAAAAAAAACATAGCTGATTACTCTTTATTCTAGATTCTAGGAAAAACTGACTTTCTAATCTATCTATCTCTTTTTTCTTGTGTTCAGTTGATCCTCCAATAAATGCCAGAGATTTGCACTTCTTCCTTGTTCTTAAATTTTCACGTACTTGCCTCGTAGGCCTGAATGCTATAGCAATCTACTGTCTCCTGTAAACCTTCTCAAGCATCAATCTTTTTAGATTAATCTAAGCAATTTTCTTGGTCAATATGTTTCTTGAATATGCTGACCCTTAATATGTCAAAAAATGGAGTTGCATGCCACAATTAAGAGTATAGAAGACCAAGAAATTGAAAACCCAATGAATTTATTAGTATTCATGTTCCTATTCACCCTCTTTGATATGTTTGAGCACTACTTTGTGCTATTTTTCCTTAAATATTATCTAATTTTAATTAAGTAACCTTAATCTTACTAAATTGTGAAATTGTAGAATTCATGAGCCTAAATTGATTAAAAATGCTTTATTTTGTAAGAAAATAATTCTACATGTGAATCGAATGATTACTTGATTAAGAATTGAGAGAAGTCAAATTTTGGTCGTTGCTACAACATTGTGAGAGCAACGAAGGACACAAACCTAACATGGTAGAAGGCATATAATACTAGTSAAAATGAAGATGCAGTGGGCCCATGTGAAAAGAAATATCTTGAGAGCTAAAATAGAAAGTGTAAAATGGTTATGAAAGTGGGTTTTCTTAGGCCCATATAGCCAAAGCTTCCAAGATGAACTATATATAAAAGGAAATAGTAGGGTTATTTTTCACACTAGCCATAGCAGAACAGATCTAGATAGCAATAGCCATATCAGAATAGATTTGGGGAGATCTAGATAGCGGCAACCTTAGGGAAAAACATAAGACAAGAGATCAGAGAAATCAAGCAAAAAAAKGAGGAGCYATCGATYGGATGAAAGAAGAAGAGCCAATGGATCCTCACTTAAGGGATAAACTCCTTTAAGCTTTATTTCTTTGTATCTCTATTGTAGCTTTTCCAAATTATGAACATCAAGTGTTTGGGTTATCTTATTTTTTAGAACATGAACTAAATATATTAAGTTGAGGTTTTTGATGAACCTTTGTTATTAATGTGTTAAGGAATATTTATACAAAGTTGTATTGCTTTTGTGCTTTATGCAATRCTAAACAATGTTGTASGGTTGCTATTTATTGGCCATTAATAGTGACTGTGTTAATTGCTTTTTGGTTGGGAAAGGTCTTAACYATAATGGAKCAACAACTCATAGACCGAGAGGTTGCAGTTGCATAGTRTCTTGACTTGCATGCTGGACGGTGCACTTTGTTGTTACTATGATACTATAGTAGGAATGATATAGCATTGTTGTTTTGTTTCTTAACCATTGATACTTATGAGATTCTTTAWCCTTAACTCTCATTTTAAACCCTCAATCATCATTTGTGTGTGCTCTATTGCTATCTTAATTTATCTCCTGAACCATTAGAGTATTATAGTTTGATTTTGTTTATTTAGTGAGAAAACAATCAACCAATTATTTGACTTTATTAGAAATTTTGTAATACCACTCTTGATCATCAAATCCTCATAGGAACAATATCTTCTTCATCCTTTATTACTTGGTGCCATTGCTGAGGATTGTTGATTTGTTTAAGTGGCAGTCAAAAATCACTATTGCTTTAATATTTATTTTTCCAACCTATGTTCTTATTCTTTATTTCTTTTTCTTAACAACTTGTTTATCCTCATGAATGTCCAAAGATTACATGTTTTCTTGATCCAAAAATTGAAAGAACGTTTCGAGTAAGGAGGAGAAAAACAACATTCTAGTGCTAGAACAAGAGAGGATATGGTTGGACGAGAACAGAGGAATCTTCTAGAGTTAGTTGTTGAGCTCAATGCAGCTGGAAATGCTGCTGCACTAGCTGCTGAACGTAATGCTACAGAAAGGGCTACAAGGTTAAATGTAGTAGGAAATGTTGGAGGCGTGGTTAATGATCGCAATAGATCTATCAAGGATTACRTCATACTAATGTTGGATGACCTGCAACGAGGGATTTGTCARACCAGTGATWGAAGCTCAGCATTTTGAGTTGACACAATAATGTTCTAGATGCTCAAACGGCTGGACAATTCAGTAGGATAGCAACAAAAGATCCATATCACTACYTGAAGTTATTTCTAGATGTGAGTGATTCGTTTGTGCTGCAGGGGGCTAGTACGGAAGCATTAGGTACTAAGCTCTTTCCGTATTCTTTAAGGGATCGAGCTAGAGATTGGTTGACCAACTTACCACCGAACTCTATCACTTCATGGAATGACTTGGAAGGGAAATTCTTGTTCAAATACTTTCCCCCAACAAAAAATGCCAAGTTAAGTAATGATATCACATCTACAAATAGTTTGGCGATGAAAATTTCTACGAAGCTTGGGATGTAACACCCCCAGATTAGGAACTGTCCTAAGCTGAGAATATTACATCACTCTACTCATAAAACAATCAACTACCCATTAAAACTCAATAATATCCAACACAATAAATAATGTATTTTAACAAATCTTCACTAACCCAAYATTTATTCAAAACTCAAATCACGGAAACCCCAAAGAATTTAAACCAATGAGAAATACTTAATAGTAAGCAAAAACCATTCAAGCGAATAATTATTTTAATTACATAAAATTTATTTAAAACATGTTCCAGGGTATTGTAGCTTGCCCATAGGCGACCTCCTCACCTCATCTAGTTACACATCATCTGAAATGCAAAATAAGAGAAAAAGAATGAGCTAAAAAGCCTAGTAAGTAAACCTCATGCATGAATGCATAAACATGTCCTACATGTYATGAAATTATAAAATTTAGCCTTTTAAATGAAAACTTTCTAAACATTCTCTTTTCGAAATCTCTTTACAAAATCTTTCCTTTCAAATATATAACTTGTAAAACATTTCATTTCATTTCATTCGTGAGCTCATTGAGTGTAATGCCTAGCTATTAGGCTCTGCAATGGCCATTCTTATTTGGAACCCGATTACATTCCTAGCAGTAGTACCGCAGAGTGATTAACATTCTTTCATCTCTTCACCTCCCCGAGGTGAATTATTACCTACCCTTCCCGAGGGTCGGTTCGGGTGCGCCGATCCCCCACGCCCCATTTCCCAGTCACATCCTTCATGGCTAGGTTTACACTCCTTTCCAAAAACTTTAACATTTTTCCTTTAGAATTTCATTTCCTAAATCATTCACCTTCTAAATGTATGAATGGCTCATGCCAGGAATGATCTAGAACACTAACTACATGCCCATGATATGAATGCATACAACTATATATAACGTATCATTCGACATAAAAACAGTACAAGATATGCAACACATGAAACATTCCACACAATTAACACATATCATAATACAATCCCATACCGCCAYCACATAACACACAATAAAGGRGATAGGCRGTATGGAGGTTTACGTGCATAAAATCCATATACAACACATTAACTATCTAAAAGAATTCAATTACATCCATTCATAAGCATTAATGAGGTGTGAGAATTTACTCACCCGGAGTCCTTTACGTTAAAGGGTTCTTACTTAAATCATGAAGTGAACTCCTTCAACCGTTCTCAACATTAAGGCCTCGAAATGACCTAGTTGTGATTACAAAAAGAAAGTCTATTTAGYTCGATCGTCCCAACTTAKATATTATGTGTTCAATGCAAGAATGTCCTTTATCAATTATAAATCCATATTTAGTTCTCATATTATCAAGTATCACGTTTTCAAGGGTACAATTCAACTCCTTAGCTCGGGTATAAACCTAATCTATGTTCTCCCACCAATTCACTTCAGGACATAATTATGTTCAAGTCATAAATTTCAATATCAAGTGTTAACTTTTTCACCTTTTAAGTCCACAAAGTCCAAGTGTCTCGGGAATAGTATTAGGTTCTTAGGCGTTCGCTCCAACTGCGCATGCGCAGCAGCCCTGGGCGTCTGGGCATCCGGCCACTAGCACTGGCGCCTGGTGTTGCTGGGCGCCTGGTACTGCTAGGCACTTGGTGCTTGCTGGAAGCCGGTGAGCAGCCAGCAAGAATCTAGCCCTCGAGCTATCGCTAGTCCGAGCACTTTCTCAGGGCGGAACAAAGGCGGCGAGCTACCAAGGATGGACGACGCGCAACAACCCGCAAGTCGAGTGAGTGGTGCAGCAGTGTGGACGTCCAGATCAGGTCACGAGGGAGGAAAAAAAGGGAAGAGATGGCAGATTCTGTGGTGAATRGCTTCGTCCAGTGGCTATGACAAACTCCGGTCGAGYAGAAAAGACGAAGATGGCAGATCTAGGYRGAGTAATTCRTCTCAAGTAGCAATGGACTTCGATTAGACGTGGATCGCKTGTCTCTGGCATGCAGCAACCCGCTGCGGCATAGGCGGAAGTGGCGGCGAGTAGTAGACGAGGATGGACGATGTGCAACGGTGAGGAGCTTGGCTGTGCAGGTTGCGTTGTAGCACTTCTCCGAACGACTGCAGATCTAATACGAATAGATTTGGTCATGGCTCCGAGAATCGAGCACTGGCGATGTGTGCTGTGAGCGGCGTCCTTTGAGCACCAACGTGGGAAGGATGGATGTGGTAGGGAATCTGGTGCGGCGAGCGGCCTGCCGATCACACGTAGTGACGAGCAGTGGCCACTTCAAGTGCCGACAGTGGGAGAAGGGAAGAGAAGTGGGAGAGAGGAGAAGGACAAAGGAAAGGCCAGGACGAGCAGCATCGGGCAGGCACGAAAGAAATGATAGCGGCGGATAGGGTGGGTTAGGGTTTTCGACGACGGCATAATGGGGAGAAAAAAGAAGAAGACTTAGGGTTTTTTCTTTTTTTTCTTTGTTTTTTCTTTACTTGGGCCCTAACCCAAATTTTTCGGGCCTTTCCATCCGTAACTAATTGAATTTGTTAAATTAAATTCAGCGGGCTTTCTTTCGATAAAAATCTAGTTCTCGATAGAAAAGCGAATAAGCCCAACAAGTCGAGCCTCTAACCAACCAAGGATCCTAATTCGACAAACACAATATTTCCGTACCTATTAAACGTGCAATTCAAAATATTAATCACATATAAAATTTTCAACCCCAGTTGGCACACAATTTCACACAATCAAACAAAAATTAATRAAGAAAAAATTTYGGGTATTACATGGAAGCTCTTCAAGAAACTGTTGAGGAGATATCCACATCACGGGATTCCATATTGGATATAGATGGAAACGTTCTACAATGGATTGAGCCTGTAATACAAAATGTGGTGGATGCTTCAGCAAATGTAGCTTTGCTGGATAAATCYTATAATGAAGCATTTGAAATTCTAGAGAGAATAGCAAGTAGATTGCAACGGCATGCTGCCAAAAATGATGCATTAGTACCAATAGCTCTGAGGATGATAGCTGGAATTCATGAATTCAATGCTATGACATCTCTCTCTGCTGAAGKTGCATCTATTTCCAAAATGCTCAAGTCCATGCAAGTGAAATCTAGATTCCCCATGGGACAACAACAATCCTCTATGACAGCATCTTCATCCATCTCTTGTGTTTATTGTGGAGAAGGAAATTCATTTGAAAGCTGCCCTTCCAATCCTAAAATAGTATGTTACATTAGAGGAAATTTCAGCAAGAAGAACAACCCATACTCCAATACATACAACCTCAGGTGGAGCTAATATCCCAACTTCTCATTTGGTGGACAAAAAGTAAACCAAACTCAGAGGTAACAACCTCTACCTACTAGACCGCCAGGTTTCAACAACAAAGGTACCAAAAAAAGGAAGTTAACAGTGAGCAAAACTAATCTCTAAAAGAAATGATCAAGGACTTCATCAACAGATAGAAAACCAAGGATAAAAAACAAGCTGTTGTGAATCAAAGTCACTCAATAGCACTTAAAAATCTGGAAAATCAAATGGGACAGCTCGCTAATGCCCTTAACAGCAGACCTCAATGATTCATTCCTAATAAATACTGAAGTTCCCAAAAGAGACAAGAAGAAGCATTGCAAAGCCATCACATAGAAGAGTTGGAAAGGAATTGAATGAACCAAAGAAGAAGACACACGTTTTGGTGGACAAGAAGCTAAAAGGGGAGTTGAAAAMGAAGCTAAGATTGTGATAGGCATTAGCCTAATGCAAATTGGAGATAATCCTACGAGGAAAGAAAATGATGCAGCATTGCCTACAGAACAACCATCATTGGTAGCAAAAACTCAACCGATGCCCTTTCCTCAAAGGTTCATGAAGAAGAAAGAGAATAAGCAATTCAATAAGTTCCTTGATATGTTGAAGCAGCTTCATATCAACATTCCTCTGGTTGAAGCCTTTGAGCAGATGCCAACATATGATGAAGGACATTTTATCCAAGAAAAGAAGGTTGGGAGTGCATTAGACGGTAGCATGGACCAAAGAGTGCAGTTTCATCGTTAAGAACGAGCTAYCTCAGAAACTAAGCACTACAAGAAAAYTGCTTTTCTCATATGGATGAATCTATTGGAAATTCATTTTTTCGACAGATTTTCGACAAAAAATCCCCCGAAAATAGTTGTCCATAAAATGTCCGTTGGAAATTTGTTGGACATTGTTGAAGGATTTCAAGCGAAATTTCCAGATATTTTGACGGATGCAAATAAATATTAAAACATAATAACCTGAAAATTAAACTAATTTGTTGAAAATTTTCAAAGGATTTTCAACAAAATTTTTTTTAAAATTAAAAAACTAAAATTATTAATATTTCTTTGGAAATCCGTCAGAAACTTTAAATTAAAATTTTAATATTCTGTCGGAAATCCATCGAAAATTTCCAAAGGATTTTCAACGGATACTTTTTAAAATTAAATAAACTTAAAATAAAATATATTAATATTCCGTCGAATATTTCCAAAGGATTTTTATTTAAATTAAAAATTAAAATAAAATTATTCATATTCTGTCGAAGATTTCCAGAGGATTTCCAACAGAGTTTTCTTTAAATTGACAAATTGAAATAAGATTATTCATATCGGTCGCAAAGAGAAAAATTATAAATTAATTAACTTTTTTCTTGTTTATAAATTTTATTTCTATGTATAACCAATATRCAACTCTAATTATAAACTAATATTAAATATATAAACCAGAAATGTTAAGAACTATCACTATCTTTATATTAATACAATAACAAATTCGCAGAGTTGTAAAAACATCCATTAGTAATGAAACTAAATTAATACAAAATACTCGAAATGGAAACTAAAGTATACTAGAAAAGGAAACTACTCGACTCATCACTATTTCTCGCGTTATGAGGATGAGCCGGATCACTAATATTAGTAAATGGACCAACATAGGAGGAGCTCCCATGAAGGTACGAAATCATGCCTAATGCATAAGCTCGAACTACTGCTGGAGCTAAATCTCRATCTGCTCRTCGACTGGCTGCTAGATCTTCTGTTCTATCTCCGAAGTTAACCGTTCCTTCATGGCTTCATATGAAGGAGTTGAGATCAAAATAGATGTAATACTATGGTCGCTTCCTGCTATGAGACACCTCGAGCTAAGGCCGCAATACCTACCTTTCTTGTTCTTACCTTTAACAGCATTTATAAATAACTGGTCTCACAACTCAGGAGTCACTTGTGACCCGGCTATGGATGCCTCTTGAGAGGCCTCATCAAAAGACTTTTGAAAAGTTGACTACAAAATGACCAAACATTAATTCATATATAATGAAAAAATTTTGTTTCAGTATTGTATTTTATATTCTTACATATGTTTGTTGTGCCTTGGAGTTCACCCACTCTCCTTTCTTTCGAGAASCTTTTTCTCATTGGAGTTTGTGACAATGTTCARATAYTTCATCACGAAAAATTTCCTCTCGAAGCTTTTCTTGCAAAATCAACAATTGAGAAATGATAATAAAGTAAAGAATTGAGTAGACGCAATGAATAATTTGAAAATTTTTTTGATRGAGTTCCCTTTGTAAATAGGATATTTTCAAAGCTTAAAAGGTCTAATCAAAATAACAATGCCCATACTCCTTCAATACATGACAAATTACACACAGAAAAGTGTCATTTMATCAATTCACAATACATTAAACAAGAAATTTCGTCTTCTCATTCAATATATAACATATGARACATAAACGCTCATCTCTATATTCAATATGCAACATACTCAATTAAAATCTCATCGTCTAAAGGTACCTTACCAAAACATACATAAAATAATCAAATAACCGTATAGAGATCAAGATCGAGCTRCATACCAATCTCTCCTCATGCTCCACAATAGAAATCAAGCCATGGGTACTCAGTCCCACACTAGATCCAYCGCCTTCGATGCGATTTTTTCCTCGTTGCTTTCGCTTTYTGTTTAAAATTTTTGTGGGCCAATAATTCTATTTCATCTACTTTCCATATACCTACTTGATCTATTCTGGACAAAAATACCGCTCTTTAGTGTCAAGAAAGTCTTGTGAAATTCGCTTCCTAATTCGTGTCGACCATGCCTTCCTCAGAGCAACAGTCTGGCTAWGATCCTAATAGTAGATCTGCTACAAACTCATTGAACAATAGTTGCAAAGTGAAATAGTATGAGATCATTTAMAAATATGAATAATCAGATAGAACATATGAAATCACAAAGATGAAAAATGAGTAATAAGGCATAATATAGTATATCAAGAGAAAATGTAATAATAATAGTATTCATGCATATTATACTTCAATGTCAAGTCCCTTGAGACGAATCTAAGTACAAACCTCAGATTGCTTGCCATCCTTGACGTTGTGTAATCTAAATSACTATGACATTATAGACTAACTGACTGCCATGACATGGACTAGGGCATTTCACTACACAAAAAACCTACATTAGTTTTTTTTTTTTTTTTCCCTTCCTTTCCTTTCTTTGTTGCACTTGGAATCTGAAGCTCTTCACAAGAAGGTACCACTCAAGTGCCAAACAACATATTCATAGCCCTGCATGCAAGAAAATGTAAAATAAGAAAATTTCGAAAAGCTTTGAAGCATATTAGTTCAAATTTTTAATTTTGTTAATCCTAGTTATTTAGAAGAGAATACAAAAAATACTCACCAAATAACTAAATTGAAGTAGGTATTTATATGCCTTGTATATTAGAATGAAGTATAGTAGAGTGGATACATCCAATACATTAAAGCCAATTGTAAGGTTAATCACTAAGTGCAACTAATTAATCTTTTCTAATAATCTTTGAGTTATCAACATAATACTCCCATGTTTTCATAATTTACTTAGCCCTSAATGCATGAAAATGTAAAAAGAAGAAAACTTTAAAAGATTTGAAGCATATCAGTTGAAATGATTTTTTTTACTCTCTTATTTATAAGAGATAAGAAAATATGTGAMATTTACCTATGTCGAAGTATATACTATTTATTTAAAAAATTATTCATATGATGTTCTGTAATACTCGAGATTTATTTTTTTATTTTTACGGACTTTATTTAATTATATAATTTATATTCCAATTCATTACTTTATTTATTATGATGATTCTTAGTGGTTTGGTTATTTTGTAGCAGAAAGACTTGGAGGTCGTAACATTCGATGTGCCAATTAGAAATAAATAGTTTATTTCTCTCATTTATTATTGTTTGCATATTATTATTTGAGTATGTTTATTTGAATGTGAAATTTTATTATTTTAATTTAATTAACAATTTCTAGTTAATTAATTTAAATTTGACCGATTAGAGTCTATTCTCTTCTTATTCAAATCTAAAACGCARTTTAGAGTTCAATATTGGGCCAGAAGAAAACTAATAGAACTCAATTTAGTTGGACTTAGTTCATTAAGGGATAAAAATGGCCTACGAAGGAATTTTAATTAGGATTAAGTCGGTAAAAAAAAAAAGAAATTTAATTGACCTGAAGATGATCATCTTCTTCCCAAAAAAAAAAAAAAAAAAAAGCCTAACATCCCTCCTTCCTCTGCCTCCTCGATGCTGCCTATCATGAATACCTTCTTTTTCTCTCCCTCTCTCTCTCTCTCACTCGTTGCCATCGTCCATCGTCTACTTTCTGCAACTCATGTTATCAGATCTGCACGCGTGCAAATCGCTACACCTCTTAACCAGCTCGACTTGCTACTCAGAAGGGACGCTGGATCTCTTCTGCTCATCGACTGCCACTCGCCGCTGAGGGAAACGGCCTGTTCAATCCAAGAAAGCAAATGTTTAAAGAATGAAGTTTAGAAAAATGTGATTTTAAATATTGAACGATTTTCGATGTTTAGAATTTAAAAAGAGTGTGAAGCCTAGGCCATGAACGGTGACAGTGGGAAATGGGGCATGGGGGACCAGCTCACCCGATCTAACTCTCTTGTAGAGTGAAAAAATATGTAATGTTCACCTCTTGTGAGGTGAAAGTGAAAGGAAAGATTAAGTAATATTAACCGCTTAAGGGTTCTACTGATAAAATGTGATCGAGTTTCAAATAATAATTGTCCACTGTAGAGTTTAATGGCTACGCGTTATACCAAGTGAACTCACAATTTGAAAACAAAAATTTTTGAAAAGTTTTGACGAAATGAATTTTTGACTTTTATGATGAAGAACTGAGTTTTTTGAACTTCATCACATATAATGCATGATACATCTATTCATGCATGAGATTTTACTTACTGAGCTCAATATCCCAACCCATGTTCGCTTATTTTACATTTTAGGTGATGACTAACCAGATGGTGTRTGTGAAGTTCGCTTGAGAGCTGACTTTGATACCCAAGAGCTATTTTCATTAATTAAAATTTCTATTGATTAATGAACCGATTGAATGCTTAAATTTTTATTCGTTTTGATTCTATTAAAGTTTTCGCTGGTTTTTAAATATATGACTCTTTAGTTGGYAAATGATATTATTGGGATTGAAGTTTACTTCAATATGAGTATTTTTTTGGTATATGATATTATTGGGGTTGGAAGTTATTTCATTTATATGTGAAATATTAGAAATGTTTGGTGTGAAATTTTTTTGATTTGTATACACGAAAAATATGTTGATATTATAAAAAGAAATTTTGTCAAAATTTTAAACCCTTTTATTTCTATTTTAAATTCAAAATTTTCATTTTCTCAATATCCGCAATTCATTTGAGTGAGTAAATAATTGACATTTTGGGATTAGGATGGAGTTTCCTAATCTAGGAATGTTATATGTTCCATATTTATATAGCTCTCGTATTAGGAATGAAAGTACACTAAAGTCCATGCTTCCAAAACGTTAAAGCCAATTGCAAAGTTCATCACTAAGTGTCTCAAAATGTCTTCTGCTACTTTGGCACAATGAACGATCCTCATGAATGCACAAATTCACAATCAGTTGATACTCAAACGGGCAATTCATAGGATTCCACAAACCAAACTGGGATAGATATAACAGAGTGCCGAAATTATTCATAGATGTCTAACTCATTCACTCATATGTCCAATGTCTTGCATGAAACAAGATTACCTTGCAAGATAGCATCTCTACAACACAATCTTCAGTTGTTGGTATGACTTACAAGTCCAAAACAGGGGCAACCTCAAAGTTCAGAAGTTGAATTTGTGGCAAAATGCACCTGCAAGTGGTGAAAATGGACTTTGAAGGGACTTAGTTTTAAGGATTTATTAATGAGAAATAGCTTCACAAACTTATTTACTTTGGAAAAAGATAACTAAGTAGAGAAAGGAAAACAAAAGGTGAAATTTTTGTTCAGAGAATGCAAATTCTGCAAATACAAAATACTTTACTAACAGAAACATCATAAGCATATAAAGAGTCAATATATTATATGGACAGAAAAAAAAACAGTTTCCTCAGTCCAGATTAAAGAGATCAAACCTCGGACTTCACAAGCCAATACAAGGAAACCAGCTAAAATTTTATAATTGACATGGAACTACGGCCAATTCAGGAACATAAATTTTACTGTCGATATATAGTTACAGTTAATGCCACAGTTAACATATAAACATCTCAGCTTTATTATTTATTATTATTATTATTTTTTTGGCAATATATAGTCACTATAATAAGAGAACTGACAGTAAAACCCTAGGAAAATAAGAGAGTAAAGAAATTACCTTGGTTACTCTTGGACAGCTCAAACCTACAACTTTGACAACTCAGTTTCAATGGAAAATGATGGTGGGAACCGTCAATTTCAGTCGAACGGCTCAACCACTCTCCTTGAGATCAAATGGTAAAGGCCAAAGAAAATGGGTAAAGGGGGAACAGGAAAGGGTTTTTTTCAGAGAGAGGTAGTCCTTGATTAAAGACGAGAATGGGTTAGAGAAGATTTAGCTCAGGAAGGTTTCCAAGACAGAGGGAAATGTTCTGAAAATGGGAAATCTGTGTCGCGAGAGAGAAAGGAGGGGGACCGAGAGAAGGCAAGAAAATGGCTGTGTCTATAGAAAGATGGCTACACTTTAAGAAGACTTATGAAAATGGTAAATTTCCTAACAGAAGTTGCTTTCAATAGATGGCAATTATGTAAGTTTGTAATTTCATCAACCATGACTCAAATCCCATATGTTTCAAAAATTTTCCTATTCTTTATAATAGAAGTACACTTATTCATTCTTCATCTTAATATTGTAGATTAATTTTATATATATACATACTAATAAACAAATTTAAGTAGTAATCATTACCATTAACATGTTCTATATATAGTCAATAAATAATGAGGATGCAACATATTCCATATGATAATGAGTTTATTAAACAAAATGGTTTATTTAACTTTTAGATTTAATGGCCTACAAACAAGTAACATTTGATGTTCGAAGATTAAAATTCTATTAAAAGAACATATGTAATAACTTACTGGTTGTTAGTGTAGAATGTTGTTAATTCATTCAAAGCATATACAAATTTTGTTGATTAAGATAAATAATCATTTTTTTTATAATGGGTAATAAAATTATACGATTTATATGAACATTACACATTCAAATGTGGATTCCGGTGATTATTATAGGAAGATTTCAATTGAATTGATCGAATGTAAACTAATTGTTAACAAATGTAAAAACTGATACAACAACAACAATAATATGTAATCCAAAGTGATTAAACTTAATTGCGGGAATCTATTGTTGTAATTGTAAAATTATTTCTATTGATCCCCAAAATTGTAAAGTAATATTTGATCGGGAATCTATTTTAACTCATAAGTATTAAAATTTTTAAAGCATTCATCACCTATAAAAAATAATATTAACTATTAAAAACTTTAAGATTCATTTTAAATTTTTTCAAATATTTTCTTTATTTCACTATTTTTATAAAAATAGTTTGAATATTCCATTTGAAATCCGTCAGATAAATTATTTTAATTATTTTATTGTATATTTCTTATTTAATTTTTTACTATTTTTATTTTTTATTTTTATTTTAAAAACATTTTTCGACTAATTTTAAACAAAATATTAGAAATATTTTTATTTTCTAATTTATAATTTTTCAAAATTTTGGTCCAAGAATCCGTTGGAAATCCATCGGCGATCTCTTTTAATTTTCTTATCCTTTAATTTATAAATTTATAAATTTTATTACAAGAATCCGTTGAAAATATGTCAATAATTTATCGACGAATTTCCAACGAATCTTTTGGAATTTTTTATGTTTTTAGTTTATAAATGTTCGAATTTTATTCGAAGAATCTGTTGAAAATTCATCAATAATTATAAATGGATTACTGATGAAATATAATAAAATATTTTATTTTATTTTTTTAGATATCCGTCGACAATTTCCAATGGATTTCCGACCAACATTTTCCTTTGCAAACGTTCCTATTGATTTCCACCGAATTATTTATTTTTGATAGTTTTATCCATTTCCGTCCCTAATCCATTGAAAATTTACCAATGAAATATTCTTTCAGAAAATTCAGTAGGAAAAATTAATTTGTTTTAATAGTGAAAGGATCCATTTGGTTTACAGTCCCTTGTTCTACAAGGAACACTTACAGAGATAAAGCGTTGTGTGATYTGAGAGTCAGCATCAACCTGTTGCCAATGTCTTCAGCAAATTGGGAGTAGGTAAAGCTAGACCCACAACCCCAACATGCCAATTGATTATTTGCCTATCTTGAAGGAAAATCCGAAGATGTCTTGGTAAGGGTCGATAATTTTATCTTTCCTGATGACTTCATTGTTCTTGATTATGAAGCAGATAAGGAGATCCCAGTCATACTTGGAAGACCATTTTGGCTATTGGAAGGGCATTGATTGATGTCCAGAAAAGGGAGCGTACAATGCAAGTACATGTCCAAGAGGTGACATTCAACGTACTTAATGCCATGCAGTACCCTACGGAAGCAAAAGAATCCTCTTCAATTGATGTTCTGAAATCTTTGAYGGATGATGCGTTCAAGGATTGTTGTAGGCAATCTTATGATACTTCATGAAGAAAGTTGAACCATTGTACGGATCAGAAAAAGTATCATCATCAAGTAAATATTCCATTGAAGAAACCCCCTTGCTTGAATTAAAGCCCCTAACATCACATTTAAAGTATGCATATTTGGGAAAAGGAGAGACACTACCTTTGATAAACTCTACTACCTTGGGGGGTGAAAATGAAGAGCAATTGCTGGAAATTTTGTGAAAGCACAAAAAAGCAATGGGCTAGAAAATGGCTGACATCAAGGGATYAGCCCTTCAATATGTATGCATAAAATTTTCCTGGAAGAATTTTACAACAATTCAATTGAGGGTAAAAGATGATTGAATGCAAATATTAAGGAGGTTCTAAACTAGGAGATTATTAAGTGGTTTGATGCCGGCATTATTTATCCTATCCCAGATGGTTCATGGGTAAGCCCAATTCAGTGCGTACCGAAGAAAAGAGGAATGACGGTGATAACAAATGAGAACGAAGAATTGATTCCCACTAGAGTCATAATAGGCTAGAGGGTATGATGGACTACCGGAAGTTGAACAATGCTACAAGAAAATATCACTTTCCACTGTCTATTGATCAAATACTGGATACATTGGAAGAAAGGAATATTATTGCTTCCTGATAGATATTCAAGCTACAATCAGATTGCGGTAGCACAAGCGACTAGGAGAAAACAATATTCACYTGGCCTTTCGAAACCTTTGCCTTCAGGAGGATGTTGTTTACTCTTTGCAATGCCCCAACAACTTTTCGATGTTGAATGATGTCCATTTTCGAAGATTTTGTGGAAAGGACCCTGTAAGTATTTATGGATCATTTCTCAGTCTTYGAGGATAATTTTGATGATTGATTGGCAAATCCAGAGAAAGTCTTGATAAGATATGAAGAGATCAATTAGTTCTTAACTGGGAGAAGTGACATTTTATGGGGGAAGAAGGCATTGTGTTAGGTCACAAGGTTTCAGAAAAGGGGCTCGAAGTTGACAAATCCAAAATTGAAGTCATTAATAAATTACCACCACCTTCGTAAGTAAAAGGAATTAAAAATTTCCTGGGAGAATGTTGGTTACTACAAGAGATGCATAAAACACTTCCCAAAGATATCTAAGCCTCTTTCTAAATTGCTCTAGCAAAGCTTTTCAATCATTGAAGGAAACCATCGTCACAACACTAGTTATTACTACACCTGACTTGTTATTGACCTTTGAACTGATTTGCGATGCAAGTGACTTTACTGTGGGAACAGTGCAGGGGCAACATAAGGGGAGGATCTTTCATTCTATATATTATGGCAACAAAATCCTCAATGATGCTCAAGTAAATACATCACCACAGAGAAGGAATTAATGGCAGTGGTGTTTGCATTTGACAAGTTTAGAGCCTAATCGATTGGAGCCAAAGTCAATGTCATCACGGATCACTCAAAAATCATGTATCTCATTGCGAAGAAATATGTTGATGGTACTACTAGAATAGTTATAAAGCAGTCAAGCCTAGAGTTTTTAGATGGGTGCTACTTCTGTAAGCATTCAATATTGAGAAAAAAGATAGAAAAGGCACCGAGAATTAGGTAGCTGATCACCTTTCGCAGTTGGAATTTGATGAATAGCATCATTCCACATGCCTATCTCTGAGGAATTTTATGATGAGCAATTGCTGTTGATAGCTCTGGTGCCATGGTATGTTGATTATGCAAATTACTTGGCAAGCAAAGTGACTCCACCAGACATGAACAAGCAACAACTGAAAAGATTCTTCCATGATGTGAGATTTTATTGCCGGGATGAACCGTTCCTCTACAAACAATATGCTAATCAAATCCTTAGGAAATGCATTGCTGAAATGGAAGTTCCCAGCATCCTGCAGCATTGTCACTGAACTCCATATGGAGGGCATTTTGGAGGGTCCAAAACAACCAACAAAGGTTCTATAATCAAGTTACTTCTGGCCTTCTTTTTAGAKATGCTCATGATTATGTAAAATGTTGTGACACTTGCCAAAAGGTAGGAATTATTTCTCAAAAACATGAAATGCCGCTAAATAATATCCTAGAAATTGAACTGTTCAACCTTTGGGGAATTGATTCTATGGGACTTTTCATTCCATCTTTTGGATATTCACACATCTTAGTGGTCATGGACTATGTCTCAAAATGAGCATAAGCTTCAACTTTACCTACTAATGATGCTAAGGTGGTTACATTGTTTTACCAAAAAACATCTTTACCCGATTTGGTACAGTAGAGCTATAATTAGTGATAGAGAAAGTCACTTATGAAATAGGAGTTTTGATAGTTTGTTGGCTAAGTATGGAATAATACATAAGATTGCTACTGCTCACATCTGCAATCTTGCGGACAGGTACATATATCTCCAATAGAGAGATCAAGCGCATTTTGGAGAAAGTAGTAAACCCGAACTGCATAGATTAGTCAAGCAAACTAGATAATGCCTTGTGGGCATATTGCACAACCTTCAAAACCCAATTAGGAATTCCCTTCTACAAACTAGTTTTGGCAAACTGTAGCATTTGCCTTTAGAATTCGAGCAACGTGAATTCTGGGCAACCAAAGCATTGAACACTGATTTGGATRTTGCAGGGGAAAAATGAATACTGCAACTAAATGATCTAGATGAACTTAGGTTCAAATCTCATGAAAATGCCAAGATGTACAAAGACAAAGCAAAGCAATGGCATGATAGAATGATTCAACCAAAGGAATTTAAAGTAGGACAAGTTTTGTTGCTATTCAATTCTAGGTTGAAGTTGTTTCCAGGTAAAATAAATACAAAATGGTCGGGGCCATTTCAAATTACCAAGGTATATCCCCATGGTGCTGTGGATTTATTTAGTGCAAAATTTCGCCGTGAGTATGGCCAAAGACTCAAGCATTACTGGGTAGAGAAACAGGGACCTAAGCGATATCTATTCCCTTAGAATGACAATGAATGCTAAGAGTCGATGCTATGACTTTAAGCAAAGTGCTTTTGGGAGGCAACCCAAAATTTTTAGCCTAAGTAGTGTTAATTTTCTCATTTCATTAATCTTTTGTCTATTTTTTCTATTTTGTAGCTTAAATTTACATTTTGATTATATTCATTTTGTTAACTTCACTCTGATCCCAAAAAGTCATGCATTTAACCCTGTCTAGTGTTTGTGAGCTTTATTATAGGGTTTGATCATGGAACTTCTAGACAAATGAGCAATGCTATAAGGCCATGGATGATGATGATGATGACATCTTTGAAGCGTATGACTAGGGGAGTTCTATTTGCTTAATGCTATTTTTGGGAGGAATTATTTTATGTGCTGATGTTTCTGTTAGCTGATCCTTTTGGAAGCATGCATCTAATTACTTTGTGTTTATCTACTGAAAAGGTTATGCCTTATTGTGCTAATTAAATGTTATGCCATTCTTATTTTATGTCATGTTGAGCTTATTTTCTTATTTTTGGAKAGTGTCTTAAATGCCCATGGTTTTATGAAGCCCAGTTTAATATTTGTGGAATAAGTCTAATGTCATAGGATTGTTGTAGCATTCTTGCGGGTTAGTGTCTTGTGTCCAAAAATTGCTAAGTGTAGTAATCTCTTGGGGCGGTAGAGCCTTGTATAATGATGCTGCATAATTGTTGGAAAATATTTGCCAATCTATTCTTTTGAAAAAAAGACTTTTATTTCAAAGTAGTTTGCATTTCTCTTCAAACTAAATTGCGAAAACATTATCTTAGTTGTGAGAAATGAGTGAAATTTTTTGGAAATAAAATTTCAAATAGGTTTGGGAGTTGTCTTTTTGGTTTGATTCACTGATTTACTTGATTGTGCAATAGTAATAACTACCCCAATGCATTGAGTTGCCGAGTTACTAGAGTTATGCATGTGACCATGCGTAGTTTGAAGGACAGTAAGAGAGGAGGAAAATTTTAGCGGAAGCTAAAGATTAAAACTTTTGCCATCTCAAGTTGAGTTTAGGAGAAACTTACTTGTTTTTGTTCTTCTTGAAACAAAAGAGGCGCTAGGAGTGTTTACTGGAGGCACTGACTTCTCTTGACTCGAGTCTCCGATCTAAGCTAAAAGGAAGTGGATGCAATGCAGGTTTTGAAGGCTGCCCAGATTCGCTAACTTTCTGAGCGTGTTTCTTCCTAGCAAGCCTTTCACTTATGCACATGAAAACAACACGCAAAACCTTCTACAGATCTTCTAAGGTATTACTTTACCTATCTAAACTAGGTTTCGTGAGAGCCTAGGATGAACAATGAGAGAGAAAGAGATGGGTAGCCATAGAGAGATAAGAGATTAGTGGTTAAGGATTCTTCAAAGAGATGTTATATATCTTAGAGTTAAGATCGAAACCTTAAAATAATCGATCTTTCAATCTCCAAGACCCTAGGATTTTTTGTGGGAGTAGACCTCCCTAAGGTGGCCAAAATCCTACAAGACTAAGGAAATTTYGGCCACCCAAGGGTTTCCCCTTATGAGGCTAAAATTCCTGGTCTTTTTTGGGCCAGGTCTGGTTTTTTTAATCTCTAATTTAAGCCCTAAGTCCATTATTTAATTAATTGTTTTCTTGGATCAACTCACATAATTAATTAAATATCCAATGGACTTATTTATATACAAGGTTATTCTCAATATGTCTTAGTTAATTAGATAATTAGATACAACTAAACCAGTCTGTCTTAATTAATTGGATACTATATTCCGAATATACAAAGTTATTGATCTACGAAAAGATCTTACCTATAGTATATCAAAGAACACAGCTCCAGGTTCACTAGACTACCAACTAGCACTCAAGTACTAGGATATTCATCCCTACAGTAGTAGTGATACTCTAGTTCTTATAGGGATAATACTTTTAATAGAAATCAATATCACAGGTCCTACTCTACGTATATCAGATATACTTGTGCAATTGGAGTGAGAGGATTGTCCACTGATTAAGAAAAGTCATTCACGATATAATCCATTGCACAATGATCTTATAATGATAGAGTACCYAGTTCTCTCAAAAGAATGAGAGCTATTTGTCTTGGTAATTAAGTACCTATATGTGAAGAACAATCCATCACAAAAACCATTTTCCTTAATTACTTGGACCCATCCCAACGAAATATGCAATTTAATTTRTGTACTAAAATGGAATTGATGGAATTACTCTTTTATTGCAACTTATAGAAATTCATTGTCTTTAGGGCATACTTTTCTAACAATCTCCCACTTGCACTCAAAGCCTATGAAAGTCTATAGGTGCCTACCCCTATGGCATCTAGATGTCTACTAAAGACCTTTTCTACCAAAGGCTTGGGGAAGGGATATTCTAGATTGTTTGCTAAGGAAATCTATTCCATTGTTAACTCATTCTTCTAGATGAATACTCTTTGCATTTTGACACAGCTCCAAAGTTGTCACAATACATAATAATAGGCTTCTCCACACGTGGTATAACTTCAAGACCTGTAAGGAATTTACAAAGCCACACCGCTTCCTTGGATGCTTCTGATGCTGCTACATACTTAACTTCCAGAATACATGATTGCTTAATACTCCTCTATGAAATAGCTCCCTATCCACTAGTGGATTTTCTTTCATCCTTATYAGCCTGGAAATCTAATTTCTATATAACCAACAGGAACCAAGTGATTGGCTTTGCAAAACTAGCATATAGTCCCTAGTAGCCTTAAGGTACTTGATAATATGATTTATAGCTCGCTAATGTTCTTCCCTTGGGTTTGATTGAAATTTGCTTACCATGCCTATGACAAAGCAAATATCTTGCCTAGTACATAACATGGAATGCATGAGACTTCCCATAGCCAAAGTATAGGGAATCATACTCATTCTTTCCTTTTTTCCTCTTTTTGTAGGATAACCCTTGGAAGATAAGGTTAGACCATGTCTAGAGGGAATAAGTCTCCATTTACAGTAATCCATGCTAAACTTAGGTAGTATCTGGTCAATATAAGTAGATTGAGATAAGCCTAACATTCTTTGCTTCCTATCTCTAAGAAGTTTTATATCAAGAAAATAGCTAGTGTTTCCTATATCTTTCATGCTAAATTGACTTGACAGCTAAACTTTAATTGATGACAATTTCCCTACATCATTTCCAATGAGTACAATATCATCAACATATAACGCYAAGAAGGATATTTTTTCACCATCCATCCATTTATACATGTATAGTTCATCTATATTTTGTACAAATCTATAAGACTCTACAGACTCACTAAAGTGTTTGTTCCATGCTCTTGATGCTTGCTCTAGTCCATAAATAGACTTCTTAAGCTTGCAGACCATGTGCTCTTGGTCTTTCTGTCAGAATTTTACTTTTATAAATTTTGATATGGTCATATGATTATGTGTGCCAACTACGTTTGGATAATTTACTATGTAGTTATTATTTTTATCGTATGTTTAATAAGTATGGGATTATCGTGTCCATCGAATGAGGATCCTTAATTGGTTAGTGTCTCGATTGGTTAGGCTTATTCGTTCTTCATTCGAAAACTAGATCATTACAGAAAGGAAAGTCTGTAAAATTTAATTTAATGGACTGGATTGGTTATGGAATGGGGAGGCCCAAAAGGTTGAGTTAGGGTCCAAGTTGAAAAAAATAAAAAATAAATAAAAAATTAAAAATTAAAAATTAAAAAAAGGGAAAAGGRGAGTAGGGTTTCCACACTTAACGCTTCCACCTCCATCTCTGTCATTGCCGCCGCCGCCGCCGCCCTCACTCCCAGGAAATTCTYGCCACTGCCACCTCTTTTCTCACCATCTTCTTCTCCCTCCCTCCTCAGCGTCTTCCCCCTTTCTTTTCTCTAGCAGCTGCTGCTTTTCTTCCTTTCTCTTCTCCCTCCTACTATATGCAGCTTCATCGTCAAAAATCCAGAGCTGCTGCACAGATCTGGAGCTTCCCTCGTGGTGCGCTTACCGTTGCTATGACCAATGCTGTCCGAGCACCGATATATGTCCTGGTCAGCTGAGTCCGGCTAGGATTAGAGGTTTTCGAAGGCCATCAGGCGCCCGGACACCCAGTGACTAGGCATCCCGATGCCCAGCGACCAGGGCTGTTGCGTTAGCGCTGGCTGAGTGCACGCCAGAGGCACAACGCCACTTCTGCGACACTTAGAGTTTATCTATTTAAAGGTGAAATATTACTATTCGATATTGGAAATTTATGACTTGTGTAATTATGTCCTAAAGTGATATTGGGGGGAGAATATAGATTAGGTTTAACACTCGATCTAAGGAGTTTAAGTGGTATCTTTAAAAATGTAATGATTTGGTGATGTGGGAATTAAGTATGAACTAAAAATTGGCAAATGACGTTCATGGAATAAGCGTTAAATATTTAAGCTTGGACAATCGTATTAAATGGACTTTCTTTTGTAATCACAATTAGGTCATTTTCGATTGAGAATGGTTGAGGGACTCCGCTTTGCAATTTAAATAAGAATTTTAACATAAAGAACTCCATATAAGTAAATTCTCACATTCTCATTAACGTATATATATTTTTGTTATAATTAAATTGCTATTGGGTGAATTGAATGTCTATTGAATTTGAGTTCTATGTAAGTAAGTCCCCCTACTCATTAATCGTATTCCATATGTGATATATTTTGTGGCTATACTTGGATTGTATATATGATATATTTCGTGGTTATA
>MEJB01000017.1:11996258-12017449 GCA_001752375.1 Rhazya stricta
CATTCTGTTGATTAAAATTTTTTATTTATTTATGAACTTGTTGAATGTTTAAATTTTATTCCTTTATTGTCAAAAACTTCCGCTAAATTTTAAATATATGAGAATTAAGTCAGTAACATTCCTGGATTAGGGTAGTTTCTGATATGGGGGTGTTACACTTTCGCAATGTAGGCAGCCACTAAGAAAGACCGTCTTCATATCTATTTGTCATATCTTGTAATCATAATGACAAGCTATGGTTAAAAGTAAGTAAATGGACTTAAACATGACTACTGGTGAAAGGGCTCCCTCACAATCAATCCCTTCTTTATGAGTATAACCTTTTGCTACCAATTTTGCTTTAAAGGTTTCTACCTTTCTATCAGCTCCTCCTTTCCTCTTCTATACCCACTTACACCTTATAGGTCATGTGTAGCTACAAGATCCCAAATCTGATTGAGATATATAGACTCAGTCTTAGCATCYATCACAAGATGCTAGTTGTCTATATCAACATCAAGAATTGCCTTCTCGTATCTAGTGGGATTTTGTTCCTGATGATCATAGACTAGCTCAAAAGTCTCTTCCATCCATATATCTAAAACTCTAGTTTCTTTCCTACTACGATGAAGCTTCGAGTGTATAGGAACACTGCGTGGTCTTTTCTGGCACCCCGATTGGAGTGTCAGAAAAATCTGAGATTTATCCTGTAGAGAACCTCTCTTCCAAATCTGTTTGGTTTGAACTTTTACTGGACATACACTCTTCCAACCTCTCATCCTTCAAGTATCTAACATGGTACTAATAAGTACTTTCTAGTCCATAGGATAATAAAAGTATCCATCTTTAGTACCTTTTGGATATCTAACAAACTAGCATAACTCTGATTTCAGATCTAACTTACTTCATCTAGTTATCACATATGCTAGAAAACCCTATATCTTGAGATGATTTAGATTGGGCTTTCGCCTTTTCTGTATCTTATAGGGTGTCCTAGGTACATGCCTGGAAGGTACCAAATTTAGTATGTAAGCTACTATTTCTAGTATATATCCCCAAAGGGAATATGAAGAGTTGCATGAGTCATCATTCTTCTAAGCATCTCCATGAAAGTTTGATTCTTTCTCTCAGATACTCCATTCTACTTGGGGGTCTCAGGTGAAGTTAAGTGAGAGACTCTCTCGTGATGCACTAAATAGTCTTTAACTCACCAAGGAGATACTCTCCACCATGGTTTGACCTTAAGATTTTGATCATGTTACTTGTTTGATGCTCCACTTTAGCCTTAAACTCCTTAAATTTATCGAAAGAATCAGACTTGTGCCTCATCAAGTAAACATAACCAAAACGAGAATGGTCATCCATAAATTCAATGAAGTACCCGTAACCTCCTTTAGCAGGTATAGTCATCAGAGCAAAAATATCACTATGAGCTAACTCTAGTATCTCTTTGGCTCTTCCTCCCTTTCGGGTAAACGACCTTTTGGTCATATTTCCCATTAGGCATGAATTACACTAAGCCCATTCTTCCAATCTCAGTGAGTCTAAGGGCCCATTATGGATTAACTTGTGAATCTGATTAGGGCTTATGTGACCTAATCTTAAGTGCTATAGATACGATTCATTAGATGATGATCTCTTCTAATTATTACCCCTACTAGGTTCAGTCTCAAAATTACTTATTTCACTTCAATAGGATTTATGTAAAAGAGATTTCTATATATGTTTTCTAAGCAAATAAATTTTTCACTTCTACTAATTTTAATACCAGAACGGAAATCAACAAAATATCCTTGAAATAATAATTTCAAAACTGTCAAATCCTGTCTCAAACTGAGGACATCTAAAATGTCTTCCAAAATCAACATCTTATTAGAATAAAAAATAAATAATAACTACCACTATTTCAACCTATACTCTTGTTCCATTGCCCACAAGCATTCCATGCTTTCCTTTAGCTAGAGTCTCCAAAATCCACCATTCCAAAAGACCAAACTGATGGATGCTAAATAAGGAGCAAAACATGTTGTTTTGATCTTGAAGGCTGGACAGTCTTTCTTCCAGTGCCTCTTTTGACTACAGTTGAAGCACTTTCCTTCAAGCATAGCATTTTCTTGACCCAGTCCAGGCTTCTTGTCATTGCCACCTGCATTGTTCTGTCCCTTCTTCTTCTTGAAATTTCTAGCTTGGGCCTATTCCTAGAGAAGGTGCAGAACTAGTAACCAAAAGCTTTGAAGTAGGCTTCATAATCTTCTATGCTGCCTGGAGCTCTTTCATGAGCTCCGTCAGATTCATGTTCATCTTGTTCATATTGTAATTCAAGTTGAACTATCRAAAAGAATCAGGGAGGCTTTTTAAGATCATGTCAATTCGGCTCTTCGGATTGATCATAGCTCCTAGGACCTTGGCTTCCTCGAAGTAGGCAATCATCTTGAGCAAGTGCTCTTGAACTRATGGCCCTTCAACCATCCTAGTATTCGTGATTGCCCTTCGAGCTTTCTGCTTTGCAGGCCAACTCTTGTCAACAAATATGGTTCACAATGACAAATCCATGTCATATGCAGTTAGTATATGCTCGTGCTTCAACTAAAGAACACCAGACATGACGCCTAACATATAGCATCAAGCCATTTCATCGGCTCTTTTCCAGTCCACCTCAGCCTGGTGCTCCTGGTCAGTGGAGTCCTCCTCAATGAGATGATGCACCTTGAGAATAATACTCAAAGGACTGAAAGAACCTCCAATAGACATTTTTGAAAAATGCGAATAATGTAATTTTAGTGTTTTTGGTACATAATAAACAAATATTGCAAATAAGCTCAAATTATATCATGATAAGATATTACCTTATAACTATTATCAATAATATGTTATTTGGATCTTAGAAGACTGTTAGAGCTTCTATAGGAAGAATATCAAAACTCTAAACTAAGTGTATAACCAACATAAACTAAACTCCCTTAATAGGAAATAATTCAAAGAATAGTTCCGTCTAGAGGCTGGCCACTACCTTCCTTCTCCTACGGATAACCTTGCATCATCACCTCCAACTATAGGTTGGCCAGTGAGAATACATACCCTAGTCTTAATTATACCTCTTCCATTAGATCTGGATCCTTATGAAATGCCCATTCAATTAGGGAGCATGCTCAGAATGACATGAGGGTACCCATGATCTCTAATAGATGTGAGATGGAAGCCATGCGATTGTCGGAACCCCTCTCCCACTTAATATTTTAAAATAAGGATTTTAATAAAACATTTTTAAGGTTCCTTAAACATCTAGTAAAATACCTAAACTTATATTACTCCATTGAAGAGTAATTCATAAGTTCATTTTTCATTTTGTTAAACATCATATGAGAAAACATATTAAGGTGGTTCCATCCTTTACTAAACATCATATGGAAAAGCATATAAGATCACATAGATTAAACATCATATGAGAAAGCATTAGATAAATTTTTTTAGATGTATATTAAGGTGGTTCCATCTTTTACTACTTATTTCATGAAATATATCACAAGATAATCTAATTTTAAAATAGATAACCTCCAAGAATGATTTCGCAAAATCCTAAGAACTAAAAAGTTTACATAGTAAACAATCTTGTAGTTCTTCTCTTGTTCTTGCATGGAATGGCACCAATGTGTCAAAGCTGTCCAGAAAATTCAGCATACTTTTCATGTATTTTTCTTYCGAAATTCAAAACCTGTCTCTTTTAGAAAAAAAAAATATAATCTTAAATCTATATATTATAGGACTGGAAAAACAACAAAAATTTGCAACAAAAAATGCAAGAAAAAATCCTTTTGCTGTAAAATTCTGCACTGCCTAGTGCTGAAATTTTAGCACAAGTGCAGAAAAAACAGCAACATAGTCTTTCGATCTTCAAGCTTTTCCTTCATTGGTATTCTTCTCCGAAAATCTAGCAAAGCCAGTAACTTTATGTAATGAAAAGAACACTAATGAACTCAATTAAATCGGTGTAAAACACCTCATCGAATTTAATTGTTACAAGCGTCTATACCTCAACCGCGAAGTTTACATCAACACTAGTTTGTAAAACAAAACAAACAAGACTTACAAAACCCTATACTTCCACTTATGAGGTTTACAAGTGTAATACCTGAGATTTATTTTCGTTGTTACTAACTTTATATAATTATATAATTTATGTTCTAATCCACTAATTAGATTATATTTATGATTATTAGTGGTTTAGTTATTTTGCAGCGGAAGAATTTGAAGGCCATAACGTTCGAAATACCAATTAGAAATAAATTATTATTTCTCTGACTGTTTATTTATTTGTACATTATGTGTGAGTATGGTTATTTTAATGTGAAATTTTATTAGTTAATTTAATTAGAATTTTTAGTTAATTAATTTAGGCTTGTCCCATTAGAGTCCGTTCTCTTCCTATTCAAACCCAAAATCAAATTTAATGTTCGGTTTGGGAAAAGAAGAAAACTAATAGACTTAATTTAGTTGGTTAAGGAATGAAAATGGCTCACAAAGGAATTTTGGTTAGGGTTAGGTTTAGTTTTTTCAAAAAAAATTAATTTAACCTGAAGGACTATTCATCTTCTTCATTAAATCTCTCACGCGCGCACACAACCGCTGTCGCCTATTCTTCCCTCTGCTGGACACCTTTCGCCGTTCTACTCCTCTCATCGTTCACATCAGGCGGTTGCTTGGCGTTCATCCAGACCTGAAGTCGTCAGTGCTCGAGGTTGCCGTTCTGCCCCARATTCACACATGTCACYGTAGCCACTGCGCAACTGAATCTCCTCCGCTCGCTGATCATCTATGTACGTTGTACGTGACCAGAAATCGCTATCATTTGCTAGTCGCTGCTCATCCTTCAACGATGCGACTGGAGTCCATTGCTCGCCGAGATTTACTGCTCGTTGTTGCTTCTTGCTAACCGTGCTGCTTGACGGTCCGATCRACAAAGTTGCCACCTGATTGAAGTCTGTTGCTTGCACACTCTTCTACTAATGCCAATTCAAGGTGATTTCTGATCCGTCCARATCAAGAGGAAACAATCTCGATCCGGTTAAGACCAGTTTTGTAGTTGGGGATAGGGTGACTAGAAGACTAAGCAACCACGTGTTGTGTGCTGTCCGCTCAAATCAGTTGTTCATGAGCTGCACGTATGCAACCAAGGCCACTRTTCGCCGCCTGTTCGCACGCCCAGAGCGCACCTTCCTTTTCCTGAGCACAATTGACCCCATTACGCCTTAAACTTGATAAACACCTAGGTTTTCGAATTCAAGGTGAGTCCTTAGTTTCTTCGTATAAATTAATCGAATGGCCTATATTTTGTGTTCGGTATTGACAACTGTGGAAAAATATGGAATATGTCTATACATAATCTTTTGTGGAATTTAAGTTAGTACGATTAAGTAAAAGAGGCATATGTTTCTGAAAATATGTTGGAATATAATTTAATGTGACATTTAGGATTTGTACGATAAAGTAACATATATTGTGATGTGATTATTATTGTTGTTTTAAGAATGATTCAGAGTCATGAAATTAACTTATACTTTTAGTAGTTTGATTATTTTTTACACAAAATTTAAACTCGAAAATTATTAGTTATTTCATTGATAAGATAAGTGATGAACACTTGTGTTAAATGGATGTATTTGGTTAAACAAATTTCAGATCAATATTCTTTGTGCAATAATACTAGTATACTTTTGGCACACTGATGTTGTGGGCAGCCAATGCACTCCGCTAGTGATTTAAAGTAACCAAATCTAATAAGGACTTCATGTAAGTAAATTCTCACATTCTCATTAGTWATGATGCACGTGTATTTTTGTTACAATTGAATTGCTCTATGTGAATTAAATGTGAGTGCATGGTTTATATTGAAATATATAAATGAATTTCCACATCTTCATTAGTTATGATGCATGTACATTGTTGTGATGATTTAATTTCTCTTATGTGAATTGAATGTAAATTCATGATTGATATTGAAGTATGTAAGTAAAAATTCCACATTCTCATTTATTGTGGTGCATGTATAATGTTGTTTTAATTTAATTGTTCCTATGTGATGTGATTTATGGTGTTATTTTAAGTGTGTGAATTTACTATTTGTTGACATGTTGGAAATTTTAAATTCATAGTTCATGTGGTCCATGTTCATGTGCATATAGTCTACAGTATTCTACACCATTTTCTGGCATGGGTATAATCATGCATCCAAAAAGAAAATATTTTCAAAAAAATGAAGTTTGTAAAATGTGATTTTAAATGTTGAATGATTTCCAAATGTTTTGAATTTGAAAAAGGGTGTAAGGCCTCAACCATGAAAGGTGCAAGTGGGAAATGGGGCATGGGGGACCGGCGCACCCAACCTAACACTCCTGTAGGATGGAAAAATATGTAATGTTCACCTCTTGTGAGGTGAAAGTGAAAGAAAAAGATTAAGTAATGTTGGATTAAACCAGCCAGCTCCTAATTTGGATCAAACCAGGGCCAGATTGGTGCTAAAAAAATAGGGCATGAAAATGCTTTTCAACCATTCCAGACTTAGCCGTTTTTTCCAAGATTTTTAGCTTCTATAAATTGCATTTTTATCCAAACTCTGTTGAATTCATTGTTTGACCTTTTTAAGCTCTTCTACAACCAATTTTTACCTTGTTTCTTGTATTTAAGATGAAAATCCTGCAATCAATCATTTCAAACCAAAATTAGTATAATACAAGGTAAATCATATAAGAACTTGACAAGAAACGACTTAAATAAGGATAAACATAATATAGAATATGGCTATGTCAATGGATGAGCCCAGTCCAGTGCGTGCCAAAGAAAAGAGGAGGCATGTGGTAAGAAATGAGAARAATGAAATGATTCCAACCAGAACAGTGACGAGATGGAGGGAGTGCATAGATTACTTGAAGCTCAAAAAGTAACAAGGAAGGATCACTTTCGTTTGCCTTTCACTAATCAGATGTTGGAGTAACTTTAGCTCAAAGATTATTACTACTTCCTCGACAAATTTTTTGGTTACAACCAGATTTCTATAGCAAGGAAAGACTAGGAGAAGACAACTTTTACCTGTCTATATGGAACCTTTGCCTTCTACAATGGTCTAGCAACCTTCTAAAGGTTTTTTATGTCAATTTTCACTGACATGGTTGAGAAAACTTTAGAAATTTTCATGGATGACTTTTTAGCCTTTCGTAAAACATTTGTTAGTTTCTTGTTGAMCTTGGAAAAAATTCTCGAGATATGCCGAGATACCAATTTAGTGCTAAACTAGGAGAAATGTCATTTCATGGTTCATGAAGGCATTATTTTGGGACGTAGAATTTCAAAAGAAGGAAAGGAAGTCAATAAGGCAAAAATTGAACCGATACAAAAGCGGCCACCACCTTCAATAGTGAGGATCAAGAGTTTTTTAGGGCATTGTTGAGGGTCTAATTTAGTTAGATTTTAAATGCACAAACACGCAGGTATTCATGGTCAACAAGTAGTAAAGATGTGTAGAGTATCACTCCCGCGAGGATAATCTAATGAGGAAAGGATGTAAGAACTTGCACAAAATATAGACACTAATAATGTAGCAACAAAATCATTATAAAGAAAGAAGAAAGAAATCTAATACAGAAAGTAGTAGAAGTTAAGTGAGAAAGCAAGTAAGTAAAATGAAGTTACAGTTAGTTCTGGAATACTGTAGTACTAAAGAACAAAATCGATTAATGCTGTACTCAAGATTATTTAGTGTGCAAATGTAGGAAAAATAGAAAGATCAAACATATGTCTATATTGATTTTGATTACAATTCCATAATGTTGTAGGATTCCCAGATATGAAAATAGTATCCTTGCATTCAACCAGTTCTCAAATGCCGTCTCAAATATCTTTAGTTAGGGTTTAGAGATGGTTCTTCCCTAATCCTTCCCTGATCAATGTGCTAGGCAGAGTTCACTTTAGAGATGGTTCTTTCCTAATCCCTGATCAATGTGCTAGGCAGAGTTCACTAACTTATAACACAAGTCTATGGTAATGAAGAATAGTTACTAACTATAAATAATAATAGTTATAAAAAACAATTACGAATAGCTTTTGACCTCCTTAATCACTCTCACTCTTTGATGTCTCAAAGAACTTTGACTCAATATTTTGGGTTAAAACAATCTTAATCGCTACAATTTGGCTTTGTCAAGCTCTAAATCTTATTTTATTTGTTTATAAAACTARGAACTACATTGGGAGTAAAGTAAAATTCATAAAAACTTAAATAATTGTAGGAAATGATTACACCAAAGCAGAGGGATAACTGTCGTATGATTCCTTCATAATAAATAGTAAAAGCTTAAGATAAAGATGGATTCTTCTATCAAAGAAAACCTCTAAATTTCTAATGAAAAGCTTTTGAAATCTATACTAGTTCTATCTACTTCTAGCTTAACTAATTAATTTTCTAACTTTCTAATGCTCTTCCTTAGTTGTTGGCTGCCTCTTAATAACGACCCAGATAGGGCTGAGTTGGCAATGTTGTTGACTCAACCAATTTTGCTCACTTGTGCCTATGGTCRGGATTCTCACATTGTCTTTGTCGCATGGGTCCTACAACTTCTTCTTAGATGTGCAGATGACTTAGCATTATTGACATTCCTACAAATACCTTTTAAGACCAAGCTTTTTAGCACTTTAATTGCATTGTCAAGGAATATATAAGTCATGATCATGCTAACTCTTATTTATGTGTAAAGTAAAGTGAAACTTCTTAGATGTGTGGATGATGTAGCATTATTGACGAATTACAAGTACATTTTAAAACCAAGCTTGTGAGCACTTTAATATGCATTGTCAAGGAATATATAAACCATGAGCATGCTAACTCTTATTTATCAATAATAAAGTGAAACACTACTAATTTTAACTAAAACACTGAAATAAATAACACAAAATGGGCAAAAGTAGGGGTAAAAATGGGACATTTTCTAGACGCATCACTCCCCCAAAACATAAACCATTGCTAGTCCTTGAGCAAAATATAGCGAGTAGATGATASTTCGACAAATCTCTTATCCTAGTAATGCTTTATTAAGGATAGATGTTGTAGCAMTTATGTAATCAGAAATCTCAAATTTAAGAGTGTTGTGCACAAGTAGGTGGATTCGAGTGATATCTCACTGAAAGCCACCTAGTGTGCAACTATAAGAAGTGTAAGATGACTTATCAATAAACCTATTGGAGTCATAAATATTGTATTCTTGTTAATGTACATTCTTTCTTCAGCTAAATAAGTTTCCTTATCTCTTCTGAATACTTAGAATGTTGTCTCAAAGAGCTTTATGGAACTCAAAGAATGATTATCCCTTAAACCCTAAATTAATGCTCTTGCAGATTTCACTTAGAGTATCAACTATATATCTATGGTAATAAGTCTAGCTGCTCTCAAATTGATGTTGAGTTCCAGGAAGGATGAAATAAGCTCGTAGCTTTTTCAATCCTTGGTGGATCATTTTTATGGGTAAAAAGGTTTTACTYATTGACATCAACTCCTAACCATCGACATTTAGCTTTCTCAAGACTTGCTTACAATTAAGAAAACTGAGAAATAGATTCAAAGATCACCATGAACTGAGTTAAAACCTTTAATGACTTATAGTAACCCTTATCAAAAATCTCTCCTACATCCCCTCAGTCTCCTCGTTAATCTTTAAACAATGCCTGCTTGATCAAAGCTTTGTAGATTAAAATGCTAACAGATTACAACTAAAAATAAGGAAGACTTTCGTCTTGTCCTTCCTAATCTATGATTAAACAAAGTAATTCTAACTAAGTGTGGTTTTTTCTATAAAAGAGAACCTCACCTAACTATCCTCTACTCTAACTTCCAACCTCCAAACTCTTCTTTTACAACCAKTGGATCCATTTATTGACCCAAAACCTAGCTAAGTTGGCAATGTTGTAGCTTTCAACTTTTAATARCCGGTTCCTGACTCGGCCAACATCCATCTGGTAGTGTCATTTTGGGTCATATGTTCCATAATATTCCTCATCTGCTTTAGCATTTTTGGAAACAATTTGAAGTCAASTCCGACATGTTTCTTTATGTTGTTCTCAATGCGATCCAATAAACACMGAAAATTTGCACCTCTTCATTGTTCTTCACTTTTCACTACCTCAATATGAATAAAGTAGAGACACTTGTCACAATTTAAGGCTTAAAAGATTAATAGTTGAATCCAAAATGAAAAAAAGACAGGGATAAAATAAAAGGATATTTGCTAAGATCATCAGGTACACACATACTCACAAGCATACACACAACTTCTTTGTGAGAGTTTCTACTTCAAACATGCCTAATATGTGTTGTAGTTGTTGTGGAAGAAGTACATATAAATTGACTAAAGGCTTTATGAAAAGAAAGATAGAAAATGGTGTGAAATCTCTTCGGAGGATAAAGGAAAATCTTGCTAACCCTAAAGGACCAAAAACTATGTAGGTACCAAAATCCTTAGCACAATCTTTGATGTAGGTTTGCAAAAAGTCAAACCTTAAAGGAATAAAATGATTCCTTGAAGTGGATGGTYAAGACACATGATTGAAGATGCTTCACTTATCATGGATTTACAACCTTTGAATGAAAGATTTGTGATATTTGGAGATAAGAGAAAGGAAGGGTACTTGGAGTAGGAAATCTTGGTAAAAAGCCCTTCCCTCTTACTAAGCAAGTTGTTCTTATTAATGGTTTAAACTATAACTTGCTTAGCATTACTCAATTAGTGAAAATGGTTGTCATGTGAAATTTGAAAAATATATGTACACCATTCTTGACAAGGCTAGTGCTGATGTTATTTTTGTTGCTAAAAGAGTTGAAAATGTTTATGTGATTTACTTTGATGATCTTTTTTGCCGACATGTTAAATGTCTTGTCCTTAATGATGATGATGGTTATTTGTGGCATAGAAGGTTAGGACATGTTTGTATGGATCTTTTGAATAATTTGTCTAAGAAGGATAGAGTTAGAGGCTTACCAAAAATAAGATTTGAGAAAAGCCATTTATGTGATGCATGTCAATATGGAAAACAAATCAAGATCTCTTTTAAACAAAAGAAAATGGTTTCTACTAATTCTAAACCTCTAGAATTCATATGAATTTATTTGGACCTATGAGAACTACAAGCCTAGGTGGTAAGAGATATGCTTTTGTTATTGTTGATGACTTTTCTAGATTTTCTAGGTTATATTTCTTGCACAAAAGGATGAAGCTTTCAGATGATTCTTAAAGCTTTTAGGAAAGTACAAAACTCCCTTAAATGCAAATTGATTACTATGAGGAATGGCAATGGTAGAGAGTTTTCAAAGAAAGATTTTACAAACTTGGGTGATGAAAATGGTATCACTCACAATTTTTCAGCTGCCAAGACTCCTCAACAAAATGGGGTACTTGAATAAAAAGAAATGCACTTTGCGTGAAATGGCTAGATCTATTCTTTAGGAAAAAAAAAATTTGCCGAAGTATTTTTGTGCGAAAGCCATAAATACCGTTTGTTATGTGATGAATAGTGAATTGCTTAGACCTATTCTTAGGAAAACTACCTTCTATTTCTTACTTCAAAGTTTTTTTTGTTGTAAATGTTTTATATTAAATGACAGAAATAATCTTGGTAAATTTGACAAAATTGGATGAAAGTATCTTTCTTGGTTATTCTTCAAACAAAAAGGTCTATAGAGTTTATAATAAAAGAACACTTGTTGTTGAAGAATCTACGCATGTTGCTTTTTGTGAACCTAACAGTTTTTAAAAGAAAAGAGTTGAAGAAGATGATCTAGGAACTTTTGTAGATATCTATGAACATCATCAAACTCATTTTTTGGAGAATAATTCTCAAGAGCATGATTCGCAAACTCCAACTACAGAAAAGGACATTGAGGATGGTAGAGAACAAAAATGAAGAACATAAATTGCCTAAAGAATGGAGGTATGTATCAAAAGATTATATTATTGGTGATCCTTCCCAATGTGTTAGAACTAGACGTTAATTTGTGGACAGTTTTGCTTTAATTTCACAAATTCACTAATGTTGACGCCTTATGTGATKATTTTTCGACTGTTGCTATGCAAGAAGAATTGAATCAATTTAGAAATAAGCTTGATGAAAATGGTGGTATTGTTAGAAACGAAGCTAGACTAGTTCTCAAAGGCTTTAKTCAAGAAGAAGGAATAGATTATGATGAGACTTATGCACCCATAGCATGACTTCAATCCATTCGTATGTAATTAGTTTTTACTTGTTACAAAAAATTCAAATTGTTTCAAATGGATGTTGAAAGTGCTTTCTTAAATGGTTTTATAACTGAAGAGGTATATGTTGAACAACTTCTCGGAGTTCTATATGTTTTAAAACAAGCTCCTAGAGCATGGTATGAAAGACTTTAGTTGATTTTTGTTGGAAAAAGGTTTTTCAAGAGAAAAGTTGATTTTACATTSTTTATCAAAACAAATTACCAAAATGATATTCACTTGTGAAAATATATATGGATGATATTATCTTTGGTGCTACAAAAGATAACCTATGYATAAWATTTTCTAAAATTATGCAAAATGAATTTGAAATGAGTATGATGGTTGAGTTAAATTACTTATTGTGCTTGCAAATTAAACAAACAAATGAAGTGATTTTCATAAATCAACATGCTAATGAATTGCCTGAGACGTTTGGTAAGCTAGATGCTAAAGAGATAAGAACTCCTTGTAACACCTCATTAAAGCTTGATAAAGATGAAAAAGTGCAAACAGTAAATGAATCTTTGTATAGAGGCATGATTGGTAGTTTGTTTTATTTAACTGCTAGTAGATCAAATATAATGTTTGTCGTATGCTTATGTGCTTGTCTAAATCTTGTCCTAGAGAATCTCGCTTATGTGTTGTTAAACATATTTTTAGATACTTGAATGGTTCTTTTAAGTTTGCCTTGTGGTACCCTAGAACTGGAACTAAGACCTTAGACTTAGTTGGTTACACTGATGCCGACTATGTCAAATGCAGAGTTGAATGTAATAGTAGTAGTGGTAATTGCCAATTCCTAGGACATTCTCTCGTATCTTGGTGTAGTAAAAAACAAGCTTCCGTTTCCCTTTCAACAACGAAAGCTAAATAATACCTGCAGGTTCTTGTGCTTGAAATTCTTTGGATAAAACATACCTACTTGACTTTAATTTAGAACTCAAGGATATATTGACGCTATGTGACAACAATAGTGCTATATACCTCATAAAGAACCCTATCCAACATTCTAGGACCAAATATATTGAGATCAAACATCACTTAAATAGACTTGATGTAGCCAAATGAGATATTCACTTAGAATTCATAGGCATAAATGATCAAATTGCCGATATTTATACAAAACCATTAGCCAAGGAGAGATTTTGCGATCTACGTTTGTTAGGCATTATTCACTTTTAAGATTGAGAGGTTGAYGTGTTATCACTGATGATCTTGTATATGCTTGGAATTTATTGTTATTATTTGCTTCATTATGAGTGCTTATATTAGAGAGTTGGTCTGTAAAAGGATAATTGTGTATTGTATAAAAAATAAGCCTACGGAGCAACATAGGACACTTACGGACAGCAAGGTACCGTCAGCAAGTACTATTCATGAGTGGATGAAAGGTCATAATGCAACCTATGGATGAAATATATCATCCACAAGTCACAATTTAGGGCACGGGTACTCTTTAGAACACTCAAAAAACATCAGTAACTTTTCACAATCTATTCTTCCAACTCTTCAACAACTCTATCAAAACTCAAAAACCTCTCTTCCAGACTCCAACTTTCATTATTTTACATAATTTAAATCCTCTCTACACTTATCAAATCCTATCCCTCATCATACAATGGCAAGAGCAAGAGGGGGAGGCAACACTACAAGAGGAAGGAATTACTCTACATGGGGAAGAGATACTACTCAAGGGGAAGAGGCAACAATGCAAGGCAAGAGGATTATGATGGTTTGTTCAATCCATCAAGATGCATGAAATTTCTACAACTCTTTGATTGGAAAACCTAAAACTCTAGCTCATGGAAAATATTTTGTTATGAATAATTTTGGAGGCTTTGAATGATTCATGGAATGTTTTAGGAATCAATATTGGGAAAACCTTCATACATTGCAAACTCTTATTAATCCCACATTGATTTGTCAATTCTATACCAATGCTCAATTTCATGTAACCTACAGGAGATCAGACACTAGGATAAATGATAAAGAAATTGAGATTACACCAAATGTGATCAATTCCATCTTTAATATGTTAAATAGGGGAGTTACATTTAGATAGCAATTCAATTCTTTGCCTGAAGATGACTTTTGACGTGGGACAAATTTGTGAGATTTTTCTTGGAGGTAGACCTATTAGAAATTCACATGATACTTTTTCTAGCCAATTTCTTGTCCAACATAGATTTCTTTACTCCTTGATTAAGAATTGCATACTTACTTCCAAAGGCCATAGAACTCAATTGACATATAGTGGCATCTTCCTAGCTTATAACCTTGCTACTGATAGCCAAATCAACTTTGGGGACGTCATATGGTAGGAGATGAAACAAGCTAAGGATAGAGGCTATAGGACTTTACCCTACAGGCATGTGCATTCTCTAATCTTCCATCACTTTGACATGCCTCTTGACACATTACCATCCATACCTTATTTCAAACTTCACTTTTATTCAAAACTTAATAATGACCAATAGCATTTCTTTTTTTTTTTTTTTTTGCCATCACGCGTACATGCAAGGGGTGGCTGAAGGTCTTCAATTTAAATGCCCCAATTTTGATTTTGAACTCGCAATTTTGCTCCTATTTTTGCATGCTTGCCATTTCTCTTAAATTGCATGCTCTTTTGTTTGGTTGCAATTTGTTTTAATGCTCTCAACTTTGCACATGGTTCCAAAAATGCATGAAAACCTTTTTTTCCTCTTTCTCTTGAAGATTACCTCACTCATTTCTCCCTTTTATTCTAACTGACTCACACTAATTTTCTTCCTTYGGATTGTCTGCCTAGAGGCTACTTAGARAAGCCTTCACTAATCCTTAATCCCCAAGCCTTGTTCCTCTTATCCTAGAAGCCACCTTTCCTTTACTAAGCAAGACACCCACCTTCTATAAAAAAACCCCTCCCCAACACCTTAACTGGCTACACCATTTCAATCTCTCCTTAACAACTCTCTACAAATCACTCATTTTCTCTCTCAGCTATCTGCCATTCCACAATAGTTTCTTCTTCTTCTTCTTCTTCTTACCTTTACCCGAAGCATTCAAGCTGCCAAGAAGACCGCATCAATCTCCTTTTGTTTTCTATTGTACTCCATCGCTTGTTGTTCATCATTGTTGCTTCCATTTTCTTAGCACTCTCTAGTATTCTGCCCAGTTTGAAGTTCAAGAACATCAACCTGTTTTTCTGCAAGATTAAGGTTTGTATATATGTCTTTCTCCTTAGAAGAATCATGTTAGTTGATGGATTGGTGTTTGAATATGTTAATCTTGTGAAGAATAAGAAAGATGATACTACAGAAAATATTTGTTAGAATAGGATTGAATTTCATTGATGGCATGACTGTATATATTAATTGTTAAGAATGAGTTCGATTCTTGGCATATTACATGACTATTGTTTTCAAGGATTGTTGCTGAWTTTTTATGTTAAGGATTTCATGAGATTTGGAGTATGTTAAAAATGTGTTATAAGTTGAGTTTTGGGATGACTGAAGATGTAGTGACATGTTTCGATTGAGAAGGATGGAACTTGTAAATATAAATGCCATGTTATATACTGAAATTTTGTTGAATGATGATGGTGTATGAATAATGAGACTTAGAACTATGATTTAAGGATTAAAAAGGCTTAGCAAGGGAAGATAATGTTAAGGATTAAATTGGAAATTRGTTGGTTGAAATGGTGGTTATCATGTTATTTTTGTCTGATTTTTCGGCCTGATAAGAAGACCTTTGGAATCAATTAATTAATAAATATAAATAAATATTTATTTGGTTTAAAATGGTATATCAAACATCTATAGTGATTTCCTAAAACTAGAGATAGGACTATATTAATATAGGCTGTCAGATTTATCCAGACTAGAAACATTRTGTTATTATTTTGGTATATTATGATTCATATGCTAAGTGAAATCTTGCAAATGTTATACATTTAGAAACATACGCCATGTAGAACGTGCATTATGCATCAGTCTTCAACACCTTATCAGTTTAAGCTTGATTGTCATTGAAGCCAGATTTTCCATCAAATCTGATAGCTAAATGGATGTTTTAAACATTGAAAATTATATGTCAAATTCCTTAGTGTTCAGGAATAAAATACTAAATTCTTAGAATAACGCGAAGTAGGATAGGAGATATAAGCAGAACATTCTACTACCTGTTTTAGTTGGCAAAACTTTCAACCCACTGTTTCGGCTCCAATGCAGATCAATCATAACTCCTATCTAGATGTAATTTATATGCTTGTAAAGCACTCTATCTTATGATCAATTCCCAACCAATCTTGCCTGAAATCTCCATATAGAACTCRAGTTATGCTCAGATTACTCCACTCTACCCAGGCTGGACAGAGATGATCACTATTCATATTAATGAACCTTTTGAGCCCTGAATAACTTCCATAACTAGAAATCTGCTATAGGAATTTGTTGTATATTAGAAATTAGTTGATCATTATTATCTTGTTGGAACCCTTTGGAAAAACCAGAATTGGTAATCACAACTTGAACTTTGAATGTAGGTCCGAGGAAACAGTATAACGGATTCAATAGAAATATGTTAGGATTTTTATGTTAACTAGCTTTACTTTTAGAATAGTAAAGTGTAGGAGTTTAGTAGAGACTTATTTGAGGGTGCGTTTACTACTTGATCTTGGTCAAGAGCTTTAGCTGAGTACAATTGAGTCCCCTGTAAATCATTTCCCGCATAAATRCTTTCGTGAGTTTACTTTAAAGCTATTTTTGAATGCTTTCTRAATTCTTGATTTATTGAGCATTGGAAGAATGTTCTTATGATTTCAGGTAAATCTATTTTATTTGCATGAGACTTAGATAAATGTGCATTTGTTTACCTTATGAAAATAGCACGCTTGAAATGATATGGACAGCAGTGTGTAATGGCTTCTGATAAACTGATTTTTTGACGATGTTCATGAAATTAATATTGATGGAAATGTACTGAGCTTGATATTAATTGATTCGAGAAGTGATGGATTTGATGGAGTTCTCTATCGACAAATCTAAATACTAGTCTCACGGAAAAGTACTGTGTTTGGCTAGTCTCTAGCTTGAGGACCTCTTGAGCCACCCGGACGTCAATATCATATTTAGCCAAAACCTAGCCAAAGTCTGTGGATAGTACTTGTGATGGACCAAGAATGTATTAGGAGGAAGGTTGCGGCACCTATACCCACGATAGATTATGGATGCTCATACCATTGGATAGGAGATTTAACTCGGGGCCGACTGGCTTTGTGTTACCCAGCTAACGGGTACTCTTGCTTGATTACGAGGTGATAAGGTTGAAAATCGTATGCGTATCTAGAGCGATAAGGCTAGTATTATTGTCCCTATATAGGTTCAAACTTACAATAAAGGTTTGTGAATTAAATTGCTATTATTGAAAACTAAAGAATTTTGTCATGGCAATGTTATTCACCCTTGACAAGTTTCACTAATTGCAGGTTTTGTAAAATACACCTTTTATTGAAACATGATTATCAATACCTTGTTGCTTGAGATATTTCTGACAACTTTTTTGTTTTGCTAGAATAGTTATCTTGAAATCAAACTCATAAATTATACACACGTGGGACTCACTAAGCTTCGCTCATAGTTTTCTCATGTTTTTAGTGATAGGTAATGATCTATAAAACTTYAGGATGAACGTTGAAGTTGCTTATGAATTGCTCTTTGAAGTTTATAGTGCTATTGATGCATTACTATAGCCATTATTAGTGTGTTACATTTTGGAAGTTGTAATACTCTTAGCTCTTTGTTATTTTATTGGGATACCTAATCCCTGAAGACTGTAATATGGACTCTGGGTTTAAGCTTCTGCTRTAGTTTTATTGATAAATGGGATAGGATAGACTATCAAGAAAGAGATGATGGCTCATGGCTACCCCATTCATACCTAGGGGTGGGCGAGTAACCATAGACAATAGGAAATGACCTTAAATTTCAAGCTATGAATATTATTTGTTGTGCTCTAGATGTTAATGAGTATAATAGAGTTTGCGGTTGTGATTCGGCTCACCAAATGTGGAAAGTAGCTACTAGAGTTGACTCATGAAGGTACTAATAAGTTGAATGAGTCTAAGATTGGAATGCTAGTGAGAGATTATGAGTTATTTAAGATGAATCCTGATGAGACTATTTTCGATATATTTACTAGGTTCACCAATTTCATTAATGGACTTAAGGTTTATGATAGAACCTACACCCTTAAGGGACAAAACAACAACATCCTCTATGCCTTACCTAGGTCATGGCAACCTAAAGCTTCAGTGATTGAAGAAGTAAAGATTTGGAGAACTTTCCAATTGAGGAACTTATAGTCTCCCTACTTATTCATGAGATGAAATTGAAAAGATTCAATGAGCAATAAAAAGATGGGAGAAAAACAAAAGGGTAGCTCTTAAGATTAATGAGAAGGAAAACAAGGATTTTACTAGTGAAGAGGATAGCAATGACGATGAGGAAATGGCAATGATTATGAGAAAGTTTAGGAAAACCTTTAGGAAAGGGAACTTTAGAAGGAATAAATTTAGGAAGACTTCTTATGCTAATTGTTTTCCAAGATTATGTTATGAATGCAAGGGAGATGGTCATATTGTGGCGGATTGCCCAAAAGCAAATGAAGGAAATCAAAGTAAGAAGCCAAAGAAGAATGCTAAATTCAAGAAAGGCAGGGCTTCATTGGTGCATGGAATCAAGAAAGCCAAGATGAGGATGGCAACTCAAATGATGAAAAAGCAAACATTTTCTTTATGGCTRTTATAGATGAGGTAGCCACTTAAATCACTTTCWTGAACTTATTTGATAAGCTTGACAATGATGATGATGTAAATGAGATGTCTATTGAAATGTATGAGAAAATGAAGAAGACGCCTAGGAGAAACAAAGACATGAAATTGAAAATAGAACAATTGATGAGTGATAACTGAAAATTGARAAAAGAGAATGATCACTTCATTAGACTGCATCAAATGTGATAAAAAGATGCAATTAGACAAAATTGTTTGAACTACCTTTGGAAAGCAAAGGATTGCATGAAAAGGTTAGAAATCTTGATATTATGCTTGTTTTACATGAGAGCTTGAAAAAGAAAACGAATGAGCTAMATGCATGTGTTGTGAAGTTCACTAATGGTCAAAACAATTTAGATAAATTGCTTGGTGCTCAACGTTTCCCTTATGATAGAAATGGCAAAAGGTACTGTTGGGGTCTAATCGGGCAAGTATACGTAGTCCAAAAGTAGTATAAATAAGTATAGTCTTAATCCCACGAGGATAGTTTAATGAAAGGCAAGATGTGTTAAACTTTTGTTAAAGTAATAGTCTTTATATAGCATCAACAATGTTCAATAGTTAAGAGCAACATAAAGTAAATACTAAATGTAAATGATAGAAGTAAAAATGTAACACCCCCAATTTAGGAACTGTCCTAAGCTAAGAATATTACATCATTCTACTCGTAAATAATCAACTATCCATTTAAAACTCAACAATATCCAAAAGAGTTAAAAATGTGTTTTAACAAATCTTCATTATCCCAACATTTATTCAAAATAGAAATAGCGAAAAACTCAAGAATTTAAACCAATGAGAAATACTTAACAGTAAGTGGAAACTATTCAAGTGGACAATTATCTTACTATATAAAATTTATTTAAAACATGTTCCAAGGTATCATAGCTTGCTCACAAGCGACCTTCTCGGCCCATTTGCCTACACATCATCTGAAATGCAAAATAAGGAAAAAGGTATGAGCTAAAAAGCCCAGTAAGTAAACCTCATGCATAAATGCATAAACATGCCCTACATGTCATGTAATTTATAAAGTTTTGTCTTTTAAATGAAAACTTTCTAAACGTTCCCTTTTCAAAATCTCTTTACAAAACCTTTCCTTCAAAATATATAATTTGTAAAACATTCCATTTTGTTTTACTCATGAGCTCACTGAGTGTAATGCCTAGCCACTAAGCTCACAGTGGGCCATTCTTATTTGGAACCCAATTCTATTCCTACCGGTAGAACCGCAAAGCAGTTAATATTACATTTCTTTTCATTCCATCTTTTCACCTCCAAAGAGGTGAACATTCCATTCTTCCCTACTTTTCAAGAGGGTAGGGTAGGGTAGGGTAGGGTTGGGTGCGCCGGTCCGCCATGCCACATTTCCCACTCACATCTTTCATGGCTAGGTTTACACTCCTTTCCGAAAACTTTAACATTTTCCTTTAAAATTCCATTTCCTAAACCATTCACCTTCTAAATATGTGAGTGGCTCATGCTAGAAGTGATGTAGAACTCTAACTACATGCTCATGACGTGAAATGCATACAATTGTATATAACATATCATTCTACATAAAAACAGTACAGGATATGAAACACATGAAACATTTCACACAATTAATACACCTCATAATAGAATCCATACACAACACATTAGACTATCTAAAAGAGTTCAATTACATCCATTCATAACCATTAATGAGATGTGAGAATTTACTTACCCAGAGTCCTTTACGTTAATGGGCTCTTACTTAAATTGTGAAGTGAACTCTTTCAACCGTTCTCAACATAAGACCTCGAAATGACCTAGTTGTGTTTACAAAAAGAAAGTCTACTTAGTTCAATCGTCCCAACTTAGATATCATTTGTTTAATCCAAGAATGTCCTTTATCAATTTATAAATCCATATTTAGTTCTCATATTATCAAGTATCACGTTTTTAAGGATACAATTCAACTCCTTAGCTCTAGTATAAACCTAATCTATGTGTCCCACCAATTCACTTCAGGGCATAATTATGTACAAGTCATAAATTCCACTATCAAGTGTTAACATTTTCAACTTTATGTTCACGATATCCAAAGGCGTGGGCTCAGCCGGCGTGCGCAACAGCCCTGGGCACCTGGCATTGGCACTGGG
>MEJB01000017.1:12021732-12065802 GCA_001752375.1 Rhazya stricta
GGGGGGTTACGGGAGGAAGAAAATGACAGGTTTTCTTTAGGTTTTTTGTTTCTTTTCTTTTCTTTTTATTTTCTTATATATTTTCGTTTCTTTTCTTTTCTTTTTTAATAATTTTCTAATTTGTGCCGCAACCCAAACCCTTTGGGCCTTCTCATCTAAATCTAACCTAAAATCTGTAAATTAAATATAACGGGCTTACATTCGATAAAAAGCCCAACTTTCGACTAACAAATAAATAGGCCCACGAGTTGAGCTTTAACCAAACGATAACTGTTATTCAACACAGATAATATTTCCATACTTATTAAACGTGCAATTTCAAAATATTTATCACATATAAAATTTTCAACCCTAGTTGGCTCACAATTTCATGCAAAATCAAACAAAATTAATAAAGGAGAAATTCCGGGTATTACAGTTTTTATGGCTAAAAAGGTTTTACTCATTGACATCAACTCCTAACCATCAACATTTAGCTTTCTTAAGCCTTGCTTAAAATTAAGAAGACTGAGAAATAGATTCAAAGATGAACACGAAATGACTTAAAACCTTAATGACTTGTAGTAACTTAAAGGTTTGTAGATTGAAATGCTAACAGATTACAACTAAAAATAAGGAAGACTTTTTGTCTTGTTCTTCCTAATCTATGATTAAAGCAAAGTAATTCCGACTGAGTGTGGTTTCTTCTATCGAAGAGAACCTCAACTAACTATCCTTTACTCTAACTGCCAAACTCCGAACTCTTCTTCTTTTGTGTCCAATTGATCCATTTATAGACCCAAAACCTAGTTGAGTTGGCAATGTTGTAGCTTTCTACTTCTGATAGCCAATTTCTGTCAAGTGGTGTCCATTTCGGGTAATATGGTCCCTAATGTTCCTCATCTGCTTTAGCATTTCTGGAAACAATTTGAAGTCAACTCCGACATATTTATTTATGTTGTTCTCAATCTAATTCTTTAATAAATGCCGGAACTTCACACCTCTTCATTGTTCTTCAATTTTCACGACTTTCCTCACAGGCATGAATGTTGTAGCAACCTTTTTTATTCTGAAAACATCCTCAAATATCAAGCTTTTTCGTAATATCAAAACACTTTTAGATATGTTCAACAAGAACCTATTAAAATGTTTGAGAATAGCAAATAGTTAGTGTGTTATTTATCACCAAAATYGAAACCTTATAATTGTGCAAAACATACAACTTGTAATTAGATACGAGATGTCAACACGTCCAGAATACAATGTTGTGTGTACCATCATCATTTATATACACTTTGGACTAGTTTGACCTTTGAGCATGCTATCCCTCAATATGACTAAAGTTGAGACACTTYTCACAATTTAGCCTTAAAACATAATAATGCAAACATCATTTATTGAGCTAAATCTTTACATCTTTACAAGATACTACATTTGAGCTTTATCTTCTTTATTGAAATTCTCTCAAAGGTGTGATTGGGGCTTGAAATTGTATATCCATCTTTCAAGGGATTCATATTGAGCTTCTTTTGTAAAACTCATCCTAAATAAGGTGAGTTCTTTCTTACTTACTCATCTTTGTGGTTATTGAGAGTTTACTGATGTAAAACCCTAGGAAGGGTGCACCTTTTTTGGAACGAAAAAAGGTTGACTATGTGATGCCAACCTAGATTGTGTAAACTTTGTGTAATTACACAAGTTAGTGGAAGTTTGAAATCCTGGGGGAGATCCTAGGTAGTGGATATAGACTTTGGAGAGTCAAATCACTATAATGAAGGATCGTGCGAGACAAGCAAAAGAACAGCAAAAACTAAAGATAAAAACTTTTTGCCTTCTGCACGTGAGTTTAGGAGGAACTTACTATTTTTTCTTCCTCCTGAAACTAACGAAGCGCTAGGGTTTCTTATTGGAGGCGCTGAATTTCTCCCTTAACTCGATTCTCCAGTCTGAACTAAAGGAGGTGGAGACTCTGAAGGCTGCCCAAATCCGCTAACTTGGTGAGGATTTTCTTTCTAGCAAATCTTTTACTTCTGTTCATGAAAACAACAAGCAGGTGCTTCTTTYGATCTTCCAGGGTATGACTCTACCTCTCTAAACTAGGTTTTGGTGAGAATCTAGGATGAACAAGGAGAGAGAGAGACAGTGGCGGCTAGAGACAATAGAGAGATTAGATTAAGAGGATTCTTCAAAGAGATGATATATATCCTAGGTTTGGAAACCCTAAAATAACTAGTCTTTGAAATCCACTAGAACTAGGAATTTGGGCTAAGGATCTTGGGGTGGCTGAAATATTCCCAAGACTAGAGGGATTTCAGCCATCCTAGGTTTCCCCTTGTTAGGCAGAAATTCCCGGTCTTTTCTTGGGCTAGGTCTGGTGCATTCTTTAATTAATTTTTTTCTTGGATGAATCCAAGTAATTAATTAAATATCCAATGAACTTATTTTAAGCCATAAGCCCATTCTTTAATTAATTCTTTTCTTGGATCAACTCAAGTAATTAATTAATTAAATATCCAATGAACTTATTTTAAGCCATAAGCCCATTCTTTAATTAATTCTTTTCTTGGATCAACTCAAGTAATTAATTAATTAAATATCCAATGGACTTATTTTATTCTAGCCAAATAGATATGGACTAAACTGAATAAAATAATATCTCTAATTAACTTAGTTCATCCTTGAAGCCAATTGTACAATTAAGTACTCAGGTAATATTAAGCTACCTAAGGGACCAAAAGACAATTATTCATGACTACTAAAATTACCAAAATGCCCTTACTACTAGTAGTTGTATCTCGTCATTTTAAGTGTTCGATTTATAACCATATGGATACACTAGCCCTATGAACAATATTGCATGAGCATGGTCTTCGACTTACAGACAAATATACCCTTTTGTGTAACACCCATCAAAGAGAGAGGATTAATGTACTAACACCTTCTCAATGACATTTTAGATTTCTAGTCCAATAATACATGACAATCTCAAATATCCTTACTCATCACTAAAAGCTACTACCTATAAGTAAACATTCTAAAGTCACATTCCCAAGGCCCTGGATCATTTGATTATCTTTTGGACAATCACAAGGAGGTGATTAATTCTTCACAAAAGTGAAGTAGAGAAACTATCTTGTACCAGTCTGTCTTAATCAATTAGATATTATATTCCCAACATACAAGGTTATTGATCTATGAAAATATCTCACATATACTATATTAAATAATACAACTCTAGATTYACCAGACCACCAATGTGATACCCGAAATTTTTCCTTTATTAATTTTTGTTTAATCGTGTGAATTGTGTGTCAACTAGGGTTGAAAATTTTATATGTGAGTAATATTTTGAAATTGTACATTTAATAAGTATGGAATTATCGCATTTGCTGGATTAGGGTTCTCGGTTGTTTAGAGGCTCGACTTGTTGGGCTTATTCGTTTTCATTTAGAAAACTAGATTTTTACCGAAAGGAAAAGCCCGTAGAATTTAATTTAATAAATTGGGTTGGTTATGAATGGGAAGGCCCAAAGGGTTTGGGTTACAGCCCAAGAAATTTAAAAAAAAAAAAGAGAAGAAAAAAAGAAAAAAAAACCTAATCAGCCGTCTACCCTTCCCAAACCCTACCTGCCTCTTTCTTCTTCTCATCTCACTGCCGCCGTCTAGGACTACCGCTGCCCATTGATCGCCGTTCATCCTCTTCACACGGCCATTCCTTGCAGATCCGCCCTTGCTCGGTTGTCATCTCCATCGCGGTGCTTAAGGTCGTCCAGATCCAAGCCTTGCGACTCAGCCTGGCCGCGCAACCCACTACTCGGTTGCTCGCCATGCCTAAGGTCGCCCATTCTTCGCTCGTCGAGATTGCTGACCGCCTAGGTTTACGATCGTTGAGCCGTCCGCGTCTCAAGTTGGACTGTTGCAGGTCGTACGATTGTTGTCACCCGAAGCTGACCACCTGTTCATGTCACTATAGGTTGCCGCACGCCAAGAGGCCACTCGGTTCTGTTGAGCCGAGCAGATCACTCCAAATCTCTTCTCCTCTGCACATGTGGTTGGTTGAACTAGTTGCTGCTCAGCGACTTTCCAATCTGTACAAGCAGTGGCCGCCATTCGTGGGTTGCCCAGATCTACACAACTGGAGCTGTTGGTTTCTAGATTTGCCTGCCAATTTCGTTGCGATCGTCCATCATTGCTCGTTGTCTCCATAACTGCTGGCCAAACCACTACGTGCTACCCGCTTCAACYGAACTTCCTGCCACGCGACCACTATTATTCGAACAGCCAAATCTATGCACCTCTACTTGCCGCTCGAAAAGGAACGCCGAATCTTCGGTTGTCACTTGCCGAAACTATTAGAGTCATTGCCGTCCTCCTTGTGCGTCGTCTTGTGGTGTTCCGGCAGGCCGCTACTGCCGGTTGCACACCGCCTTCATCCGCCAAAGAAAGTGTTCAAGACAATAGTCACCCGAAAACTGGGTCATTGCTGGCGATTTGCCAGTTTCTAGAACAGCAAAGCCCAGGTGCCCAGCGCCAAGGTGCCTAGGCGCCCGACGCCCAGATGCCCAGGCGACCAGGGCTGTTACCACTCCCGTGACACTTGGACCTTGTGAACTTAAAGGTGAAAATGTTATTACTTGATATTGGAATTTATGACTTGTATATAATTATGTCCTAAAGTGAAATGGTGGGAGAATATAGATTAGATTTAATACCCGAGCTAAGGAGTTTGAATTGTACCCTTAAAAACATGATAATTGGTAATATGAGAACTAAGTATGGATTAGTAATTGGCAAATGACATTGTTGGAATAAACATTGAATATCTAAGTTGGGACAATCATACTAAATGGAATTTCCTTTGTAATCAAAATTAGGTTTTTTCGAGTGCCTTAATATTGAAAACAGTCAAGGGATTTCACTTCGCGATTCAAATAAGAAACCTTTAATGTAAAGGACGCCGGGTAAGTAAATTCTCACATTTCATTAAYGCATATGAATCAACGTATCTAAATTTTTTTAGGTAGTTTAATGTGTTGTATATGGATTTTATGCAAATAAACCCCCATACCCGCCTCTCTTCTTATTGTGTGTTATATAGTTGTGGTATGGGATTATGTTATGAAATATGTCAATTGTGTGGAATGATTTTTTTTTACATGTTTCATATATTGTACTGTTTTTATGTCAAATGGTATGTTAAATACAGTTGGATGCATTTCATATCATGTGCATATAGTTAGTGTTCTACATCATCCCTGGCATGAGCCATTCATACTTTTAGGAAATGAATTTTGAAAGGGAATGTATTTTATAAATTTTAAAATGTTCAGGAAAATGTTAAAGCTTTTGGAAAGGAGTGTAAACCTAGCCATGAAATATGTGAGTGGGAAATGGGGCATGGGGGACCGGCGCACCCGACCCTACCTTCTTGGAAGGTAGGGAAGAATGTAATGTTCACCTCTTTGAAAGTGAAAAGATGGAAGGAAAAGAAATGAGATATTAACCGCTTTGCGGTTCTACTAGTAAGAATGTTATCAGGTTCCAAATAATAATGGTCCACYGTAGAGCTTAATGGCTARGCATTACACTTAGTGAGCTCACGAATGTAAAGAAATGAAATGTTTTACAAGTTATACATCTTGAAAGGGAAGATTTTTTAAAAAGATTACGAAAAGGAAATGTTTAGAAAGTTTTCATTTAAAAGGTGAAATTTTATAATTTCATGACATGTAGGGCATATTTTTGCATTCATGCATGAGATTTACTTACTGGGTTTTATAGCTGATCCCATTTCTCTCGTTTTGCATTTCAGATGACGTGTAGCCAAATGGTGCGAGGAGGTCTCTTGTGGGCAAACCATGATACCCTGAAGCATGTTTTAAATAAATTTTACAGATTAAGATAGTTGTTTACTAAAATGACTTTTGCTCATCCTTAAGCTATTTCTTGTTTGGTTTAGCTACTTGTGTTTTAAATTCTTTTAGGTTTCCACGATTTCAGTTGAATAAATATTGAGTTAGTAAAAGATTTGTTAGAATGCAGTATTTATTATTTTGGATATTATTGAGTTTCAATGGGTAGTTATTGAGGTCACAAGGAAAACTCTATCAAATTTTTTATAAACTTTTTGACAAGGGTTAAGATTTCTTTTATTTATTACAGTAGTTGATTTGTTTTACGAGTAGGGTAATGTAATATTCTCAGCTTAGGACAGTTTCTAATTTGGGGGTGTTACAACCAACTAGCATTCAAGTACTAAGATATTCATCCACGCAATATGTTGATATTCTGGTTTCTATAGGGATAGTACTTTAACATAAACTAATATAAAAAGTCCTACTCTATATAATCAAATATGCTTGTGCAATTGGAGTGAACGGACCGTCCACTAACTAACGTAGTCATGCACCATTAGTATCTAATGCAAAATTACCTTATCATGATAGAATGCCCAGTTCTATCAAAAGACCGAGAGCCTATTTGTCTTCCTAATTAAGTAGCTATTGTTTATCCCTAACTATGAAGAACGAACCATCACATGAATCATTTACTTAATTACTTGGATTTATACCAACAAAATATGAAATTCAACGTATGTATCAAAAATTGGAAAAGATAGAATTACTCTTTTATTGCAATTTATAGAAATACATTATCTATAAGGCATATGATTCTAACATATAAATCCTCGTGCCTTATCTTCTGTTATCTCTTCATCTTTTCTTGTTTATCTTTCCGTTGAGATATATATTGAATGTYATTCTTGGAGTATCACTTGAGCTATTTGAATACTGATTGCATATTTTATAGCATAGCTGGACATTTATTTTATCGAATTATACTGATTATTGCTCTTATTTAGATCTTGAGTAATTCTTCTTACTCCATTTCTTATATTACTCATTGATTACATTAGTTCTTTTTGGGCTTGGATTTCTTAGCTAAATCATTGAGGGTAGCAATATTTTTTAATACCTAATTCACCCCTCTTAGGCATTTCAAAACCCACTAATGATGGAGCTTCATCTTGCACTATTGTTTGTTTCGTTTCGTCTTCTATTTGTATTTTAGTTTAGGCTTATATGTTTTTTTGGAAAACTTCTTCTTCATTTTCCAGTGAAACACAAAATAAGGAAAGGAAGCATAGACCTGCATGCTAACTTATGTCTATAATTAATCATCAGATAAACCAGGATGAAAACAATTTCAAAAAAAAATTTATAAACTAAAACAATAAAAGTGAATATTACCTAGGGCTGCCTCCCTATAGCACTTGGTTTATAGTCATCAGCCTAACTTTGCTGTAGCATTTTGTACGCTCATTGCAACAGTAAAGAGGATTTCTTCCTTTTTGCCCATTGGTTTGATAATGCTTTAACCTTTTTCTGCTCACTTGGAATATACTCCCATTCTTTTCATATTTCAATTTCACTGCTACATACGAGTGAACTTTTATAACCTCATAAGGCTCTGGCCATCTAGGCATTAGTTTTCCAAGGAAAAATTTAAGTCTCGAGTTGAATGATAACACTTTCTGCCCTTCTTCAAATTCTCTTCTTAAGATCCTTTAATCATGCCACTTTTTGGTTCTTCCCTTATCCTTTAGCATATGTTCTGGTAGAGTTTACTAACTCACTAACCATATGTCTATGGCAATGAAGTATAGTTACACTATAGATATTGTTGAGTTATCAAAAAGCACTAAACATGCTTTTGACCTCCTTAATCATTGAATGATCCTTTTAATATCTCAAAAGCTTTAGACTCAATGTTTTATACTTAGAACAATCTTATTTGTGACAACTCGGCTTTGTCAAGCTTTGCAGTCTTGATAAAGACTCCGCRAAAATAGTTTAAGATATGAAATCGAAGTTTACACTTTACAAGCGAAGCAACTTCAACAAACTCACCAAAAACACTCTTCATAAAATAGAAACTCATAACTTCATGAAATTGATTTAGACTGTAGAAAATGATTATAGCAAAAGAAAGGGAAGACTATTGTCTGATCCCAAAGCAGTAAAATATTTAAGCTAGAAATGGGTTCTTCTGTTGAAGGAAACCCCTAAACTCTAATTTGAAAGCTTTTAATCTAAGAACTAAGGCTAATTGATGCTAACTACCGATTCTAATCTACAAATTTGCCTTTATTTGTTTGTTGGGTGCTTCTATATAAAAGATATAGACAGGACAGAGTTGGCAATACTTCTRTTTTCCTCTTTCTTGAGTAGCGGCTACTAACTCAGCAATGTTTGTCTACTTATRTCGATTTTCGATAATGAAGCAGAAAATATCTAAGCTAGAAGTGGRTTCTTCTGTTGAAGGAAACCCCTAAACTCTACTTGAAAGCTTGTAATCTAAGAACTAACTCTAAGAATTAGTGCTAATTGATGCTAACTACYGATTCTAATCTACGAAYTTGCCTTCATTTGTCTATTGGGTGCTTCTATATAAGAGATCCRGACAGGACAGAGTTGGCAATGCTTTTGCTTTCCTCTTTCTCACTAGGAGCGATTGACTCAGCAAAGTTTGTCTGTTTATGTCGATTTTGGGTATGTGGGCCCCACTTGTCCTTCTATGCTTCAGCTTTTAGGCAAAAGACCAAAGTCAACTTTGACAGTCCATTTTATGTCCCTTTGGCCTGATTGTTCATTAAATGCCGGGGATTTGCATTTTGTCTTTGTTCCACATGTCCCACAGGCTTGTTCTCTGATATTTGAATGTTGTAGCATTGTTCGCTTTGCCACAAAGACATTTTATTAACCACTTTAAGAATTATTTTAAGCTGTATACATATTAATTCTTACTTTTTAAAAACTAATCAAAATATTATTCTTTATACTCAAAATACTAAAATAATTAATACAAAACGAAAATTAGGGATAAAAATGCGATGATTTTTCAATTGTATCAGCTGTATATATATGTTGTTTCCTTTTTTGTGTTTGAACGATAACGTGTGCAATCTCGTAAGGAGGCACATTACGCTCATTAACAAGGCCTATAGACTTGCTGATGTTAATTCCGAACATGAGAAGTTCATCTTGATTAGTCTGACCAAGGAAGATGATGTAGAGGTCTTGACAACACTCATTGTTGCAAGAACCGAACAGATCGTCTCATCAATTGGTTCAAAAATAGAGTGTTGCGGTCTACGTTGATTCCTCTTGCGAAGGTTTGGTATCACTTCCTAAAATTTCACATTTTATGAACCACTCATGATCACAATCTCCCATGGACATATTCTTCTACTTCTTTCAATACTAACTGGTAGAACTATTAATGTTGAGCGGCTGATCTATGTTGAGATTCATAACTGTGCTGAAAGGAAGTAAAGCTCTTCTTCTCCTCTCTCATAAACAACCTCTATCATGAAGTAGGGGTCATCTTTAATCATGACGAGGAGGTTCTGAAAAATTCTTCCCCCATAAAAAAGAAATGCTATAGCACGCATCTGCAGGGAAAATGTTGATCCAAGCACCCCCAGTGGAGAAAAAGAGGCAAGCTGCAACAATTGAGGCAGAATCTGAGGAAGATAAGGAGTCGAGAAGCTGATGGAGGTGTCAGCCAAAAAAAATGGAAGATAAGGAGTCGAGAAGCTGATGGAGGTGTCAGCCAAAAAAAATGGAGTCTAGGGAGGCCAAATTGCAGAATTGAGGGAAATACTGCAACGGGTACAGTGGAATCAGGCCAAGATGGAGGACAACTGACGAGATTTTGGGATACATTGAAAGTAGACATTGTGTTACTTTGTGTAACATCCTGTCAGCGTCGAAAGACAAGAACTTGATGGCCAACCCCAAATTCCCTGAGGATCTCCAGTCCAAGGAAGAGGAAGAGGAGAAGAATGTTTGTTGTCAACATCGTCAAGCAGTCCAGTGGAAGTGGGAGCTAAGGAAATGTTTTCTGATTTAAGTTAACTGTGAGGCCTTTGTGGCCTATGAAAAAAATGTTGTGTTGTGATGGATGATTAGGGAACAACACCCCCCCCCCCCCCCCCATTTTAGGTTGTTTTGCATATTAGATATTATGACTTTTTAAGTGTGTTTTTATTTCATGCTTTAAGTATTTCCTTAGTAGTTTTAGAGTAATTTTAAGATTATGTTGTTTTTCCCTTTTTAATGAAGTACTATGTTGATTTTTGCTATGTGACTGTCTTATGATTCTGATTGGTTAAGTTTTTGCTAAGTTATGCTGTCATTTTATACTTGTCCTATAGTTGTTTTTTTTCTTATACTACTTAGYGTTGCTTGATAATCAGTTTYGCTGCATCATTTAACTAGTTGGATAGTCTAAGATATACTAGGGTATAGACGGAGAGTAATTTYTTGTACACTTYATTTTGACCTTAAAGTAGGAGTAAACTTTGCTATGACTCGTTTTTTATTAAGTGTGGAATTTAGGATTAGAATTATATTTTGAAAGAAAAACTTTTATTGACAAAGAGAACGAATATTTGAGATAATTTGGGGGGAAGATTTTGAAAGGCCAATAAAAATGATTACTCCTCTATCTTTAGTATTCAAGATACCATGGCACTCATGGATATATCCATATATGCCTGTGTCAAAAAAATAAAAAAAATAAAGGTATGAGTATGTTACATCAATTTGTAAGCTATAACTTGTGTTTAGTAATTGGTTACTTTCATTCACAAGTGACACGAGATAACATTCAGTTAAAAAAAGCTAAATTAAAAAGTAGAATGTCATTTGAAWACCCCTTTATATTATTGTTATTCATTTGAAAATTTCTCTTTCCCAATTATAGTTAAAATCCTTTTTCATTGATTCTGAAAATTCCATTATCTAATTATGATGCTACTGCACCAAACCTAATGATCTGAAAAATAACGAAGTCCTTGCTTTATTTACCTTCATATTTTGAGAGATTCACGCATCACACTATGTACACTCTTGTCGCCTACCTTGTCTGTTGATTGAATTGCAATATTTTCCATTTTGATAAAGCTATGATTAGGTTAATGGAGTGATTGCTAAGTGTTTTCTGATCGTACCAATTATAGCATTGTTCRAGAATTAACAATATCGTAAGTTTAAATTTGGAGTTTGATGCATCTTTAAAAATGGTTTRTTTACTTGCATTACATCTCCAAAATTGCATGTTCAATTAATTTTTCTTTGTTCTCAGCATTTTCCCATTCTTTCTAGTCACTTTTGAAGTGGGGGATCAGTCTATCTTACTTTTGTATCGATTATCTTCGCAATTCACATAATTATTGATAAAAGGCTTAATTGTGAAAGGCTCTTATAGGCATGCACTGATGATAATACAATGCTTCCGTACTTCAGAACCCAAATGCACATAAGTACAGTACAAGGGGGCACAAGACAAAGAGGGATCCTTGGCACTTAATGCATAATTTGGCTGAAAAGGCCGTGGAACTGTTGGTTTAGGGTGGACTTCGGTTGGATTCTAAAATGCTGGGGAAACAAAGTAGAGATGGAGTCCACCRACCACAAATAGATACAAGAAGACAAAGGACAATGCTTAATCATTTGCCACGTGGGCAGATAAGAGAGAGGGACCGCAAGCTCCAATTCGGATTTTTGCTCCTTATAAGAGCCAACCAGCAAAACAAAGAGAGACACTATTAAGACTTCATACACTTTAGAGGGTTTCTTTGAAAGAAGAAACCATTAGAATAGTTCTTAGCTTAAGCCATAGCCATAGTTTTTCAAGCTTTGTTCTTAGTACAGCTTAAGAAAAAGCACTTCCAATTTCAATTGTAAGTTGAATCAAATCATTTCAGCCTTTTGGCGACCTTCTTCTTATTACTGTTAAGCTTAGTACCCGTTTATTAGACATGACATTAGACAAGGTTCACAAAGAGTTCATATCACTAGCATGTTGAGATTATCTTCTTGACTGTTTTCGACATCTCTTAAAGTGATTTTGCATTTGAAATATTAAGGAAATTTATTAGAGTTCATTGAGCAAACCCTTGAGAAATCAACGGTTGGCAGTAGTGAATGAGATAGTTAAACACTAAATCTGGTTCACTTTTGTTAACTTGTCATAAACAAAAGAAAGTAGCTAAAGTGCACTACCATAAAAATATGGTTTGGGAACTAATAAAATCTAAATTTCAGCTTTGCTAAGGGGTTAAGATCCTAATAATTTTAAACCCTAATGTCTAAGCTAATATAACCTTTATTCCTCTCGAACTTTACTTATAATTTATTTTTGCTTTATAATTTCATATGATCCTACAAATCGACCAACAGCTGTTGATGGAGTGTGTTGCTGCAAAGAATTCTGAAGTCCTTAGGGCTAAGCTTTCAGAGGGAATGACGAGATAACTGGGTGCGTCCACCAWTAGAGGAAGTGAAGATAAATGTCCACGGATCATTACTGAGAACATGGCGGGATTGGATTAATTGCCAGTGGATCGACAGGAGAGGTTATTATATGCTTGGCAGCGAAGGTGCGCATGGCAGTCACCCCAGAACATGTTGAATTATTATCAATTGTAGCTGCTCTTCACTTTGCAAAATGGGCTGGTGTGGGGCGTTTTAGGATTGAATCCGACTATCAAGTCTTCGTGGACAAGATAGGGATGGAGGACGAAGATTTCTCACCAATCGGTAACTTAGTTCTTGATATTGAGAATAAGATAAGATGATAGTTATGGACTGTTTTCGGGTTAACTATGTTCTGAGGTATACCCAATCGACCAAAAAAAAAAAAAAAAAAAAAGCCATGAATTTTTTTCAGTAGACATGTCCAACTGGGCAGCTATAGATACATCCTCGGGGCAAATGCAAGCAAATAACCTCACTCTCAATACACCTTTCTTAACAAAAAAACAATGTCGATAAGTAGTGCTAAGACCAAAAACTAAAAGCAAAAAGCTATCAGCAATTCGGATTGAATCCGACTGTAAAGTCTTTGTGGGCAAGATAGGGATGGAGGCAGGATATCTCACCAATGGGTGGTTTAGTTCTTAATATTAAGAATAAGATGAGGGATATTGACTGTTCTGGGATTAACTATGTCCCGAGGATACCAATCGACCTGCACATCTTTTAGAAAAAGCGTGCACAGTTGAAACTGAGGTCATTTAGTGGGCATCTGCCCCTGAGGATCTATGTATAACTTCCATTTGAACATGTCTACTGAATAAAATTCATGCTAGTGTTTTGTTTGCAGCAAAAAAATAAATAAATGTAGATATGTATTGCTACAGAAACTCAAATCAAAAAGGTATTATCAATCAAGTTTAGTTGAGGATGGAAAGAACCAAGTTATTTCCACAGCTCTCGTCATCTCACTATGGCCAATGTTTCCAATATGAATTGGTTGAAGCAGCAAGAATCAGAGGTTCGTGGCATCAAAGCAAGAAGAGAATTAATGAAGTAAATTGGAAAAGAAAAGACAGTTAAAAAAAAAAAAAAAAAAAAAAGAGGAAAGTGAATAGTCAACTATGTTGGTACCTACTGAAAGAAGGATCATAAAGATGACAACTGGAATGATATTTTCCACCTTGCGAGCTTCTCCCTTCCCTGCAAAACACAGAAAGAAATAAAAGAAAAGAAGGGAAACTACAGGAGGTCTATTCCTTGAAACAACAAGTCTGATGTGGTAAAGTTATCAAACTTGATCAGAACATCCAAAAAATAACATTCTTTACTGTCAACCAGATCAGAAATGTTTGTATTACCTGGCCTAATTATAAAAGAGGAATTCATTTCTCTAATTTAGAAATAACTTCCAAACCTTTGCAACTCTTGTTATGAAATGTCAGATAAAAATCTAATGGGTTGGCTTTGTACTCCAAAAGCGGCGAAATCATCGTTGAGAAAAAAAAGTCCTATGTTGGACCTTGTCCTAGTTCTTGTTCTTCTAGTATTTATTTAYTTATTTATATTTTTTTAAAATAAAAAACCTTTAGATGTGATTTGAAAACCTTACCTTGCGACGTGCAATAGCTAGTTCATTTTCAACAACAGATATTGCTTTGAACCCCATTGGGCATAACACTTCTTGATAACTGCACAAAAAATCACTACTAGTCATGCACATAAATGACAACGCTAAGACAGCCAAACGTCATTGCCAATTTGGATGTTTATAGAATGAGATATATATTTAAAAACTTGATTAAAATAAAGAAAGATATGTACTCTGAAACTGATACTTTATATGGAGGGCCCCCTTCATGATCAGTTGTCTGCATGAAGAGATCAAAATTGCATGAGAAACTCTAGATAACCTAGGGAACAACTGTTTTAAGAAACCCATTGACAAGATAATCTTTAAGCTTGAAATTGGTTTCCCATGTTCTGTACTTACCATACTTGGATACACATTTAACAGTAACGATTTTTGAGAATCATACACAAAAATTATCCTCTGCTAATATGATAAAACATTTATAGAAAAGTACAGAGGAAACGCATTGAAAGAAGAAGGCAAACCGGAAACATCAGAGTTATGAGCTCTCCATCTGGCTTTAGAAGATCTTTCATCTTCATGGCCCAAGCTGACCTCATATCTGGTTCAATGGCACAAAAGAACCTAAAAAGTCCATTTATGCAAATGTAAGCGGCAACAACACATCATTCCAAAGGATGACTAAATTTAATATCATGCTACACTCACGTGTAATCAAAAACGAGATCAAACAACTCGGTGGGACACCATCTGAAGAAGTCTGTCTTTAAGAATGTAAAATAATCTGCACTTGATGAAGAGGAGGACAACTGCCTTGTTGTTCACAAATCAAGCAAACATTTCCAAGCAAGGAATGAGAATACAAGTAAAACTAGTGATAAAATAGTACCTCCATTTCATAATATAGGTCATTTTAGGGAGAATGCCTCTTTTCAAAATATAAGTCATTCTACAAGATCACAAAAAAACATTTCAATTTTACCCCTATTTATATGTCTTGAAAATTAACTTGTTTGACTCCTTTTTGTATTTTTCCAAGAGAAAATGAGATCAAGAGTTTATGTAAACATAAGAGAGAGAGAGAGAGAGAGAGAGAGGGAAAATGATAATTAATTGACCCTGAATGCAGAGAAATTAAAGAACATAGAGGAAGGGTACATTAAAAATTTCAGGTAAAGACATCATTATATTCCGTAATATTGGTCGGTGTCCACATATCTAAAATGAGCTATATTATGACACAGAGGGAATATATCTTTTGTACYGAAAAGAACAAGTCAGTCAGTTTTCATTTTCTTCTTCAATTCCAAAGTACCTCGTAGAAAGTATTGAAGTTAAAAAATTCCAACCTTTTTTTTCCATTACATTTCACTTCCAACTTAAGAATCACTCAAATTCTCACCTTGATAGCACCTACACAATGATTCTCGAAATACCTCAAAAGAGGATTAGGAGTACAATTTAAAACATCCTAGATATTCAGAAAATCACAAGTTACCTMTTTAGCTTTCTGTATTGCACTTTCTGATATATCTAAGCCAACAACATACCGTTCAGGACATGCAATTGCCACAACATCATAACCCTGTTGCATGTGAAAAGCTCATGATTGAGCCAAGAGAGCAAGGAGAAAGAAAGAAAATGAAGCACGTAATATATTTAACCAACATTTAAGCTTGCAAGCATTTAAGCAGCAGAATCCCCAATGTTTGATCTACAACATATAAAAGAAATAAGGAGAATCAGAATTGACCATCTGACATTTGATTCACTGAAACTATTTTTGTCTGTGCTGTTCGATATTACTCATGATACTAACAACAATATGGTTTTGTTAATAAAATAATTATGATGGAACTTAGTTAAAAGGGCACCAAGGATCAAACYAACAGTACATAGAAAAGAACACAAAACCAGTAACTTGAGTAAAACATTTGCTACAATTCACACATATTCATGACTTCATGATTTTCTTTGCTTCATATATTGTAGATAAAGATTGCAATAAATCTACACAAGTGTGTGTGACTAGGCRCAACAGTTAAAATCATAGAGCAGATATGCCCCCTCCAACACTAAAGATAGCGTTCTTCCTCCAAAAACGATTTTTTTCTTTGTACATTTCATAGTAGCAGGTCCACAATATTAAATGCCAGCAACCCAGAATATTTGAAAGGAGTGAACTTTTGTTCATCAATAAAGAATCAAAGATCAACATAAACCAAAAAATGAGATTTCAATAAATGGACAAGATTTCAGTATGCACCAAGGTCAAGAAACATTAACATTGTCAATAGGAACCATCCAATTCCAGAAAAAGGTTCCTCACTTTTTAGAACAACTGTCAAAATCGTTCTCCAAAAGTTCAAGTTTAGTTCTTATATATGTTCTTATCCTTCACAGGGAATTGCCTCGTACATTTTCTACAAGTTACCACCTATGATCAACAACAACAGCACAAGAATGATACTTTTTTAATGCACTAGAAATGTACAGTCTATGAAGCAGAGCGTACGACATTCTTGCTCTGCCGTTACTCACTCGCCACAAGATTCACCATCGCAGACTCAATTAATGGCAAGATCATAAGAGAGGAAAAGAGGCAAAGCAGTAAATACTAACACTGCCGCAACCAGGGACCAAAGCCCTGCCTTTAGGAAGGGCACCAGTCTCATGAAGGTGAACAAGAATTGGGGTAGGCTCTCCCAAGTCCCATGGCGTCAATCCTTGTTCCCAGCACTTGTCCCAACCATCTAAAACATAAAATCAACTAATAAAGACGTAACAAGATTTCACTTCAAAAGAATCATCCTCAATTAAAACTAATCATTACGCAAAAGATTCTTGAAATGGAATTGGAAGGAAAAATTACCAGTAGATTCGGAATGCAGGAGCTGCTGGAATTTTTTAACTTTAGTAGTTAGCGTTCTGTGGCGTTTTGATGATTCTCCTGCATATCTRTTTTGTACCATAGTTGTTAGTTTCGAAGTGCAGAACCCCAAGCGCGGTAGGGAGGAGGAGAAGGGGAAGAAGGAGGGTGTCATTGTAAAGCTAAGGTTTAGGGAAGTTTTTTTCCCCGAAAACCATGGGGCAATTTCATAATTTTTCATTCCTTGGTTTCAATTCATTAACACATCTTCTCCCAGTTRTCATATTGAACCCTGAATTTCTCAATTACATCAATTGGCCTCTCCAATTTTTATTTTTCTGCTATGTTAAAATCTCCTATGTTCGTTTTATTTTTTGTTTTTCATTTCCCTTGTCTACCTGGTCGTAGTGTGTCAATCTGCTCATTCTATGAATATATTTTACCTAATTTCTTCCCCCCTTTTCATTAGCCCTACCTTAGATAATGTTTTGATTAAAACAAATTGACGAATATAAGAAATAAAATTAATTTTGACCAGATGAATTGAAGATTAATCGAGCTTATTGTGTCTTCGTGATATTTTAATATTTGAGTCTTTTTATTTTCATTCCAATGATGTTAAATTAAATATTTTATTCTAAGGCCATAAATTAATCTATTCGGATGCTATGTTATYAAAGGACACATAYATTTTTCGTATTCGATATATCTCTATTTATTGAAACCTTATTATTGTTCTTAATGTTTAATTGTTGGACTAGCCATCCTTCAATTGTTTTTGAACGTTGTATAAATTAGGTAGAGATAAATTAGATTAAATTACAAGTGTCGTGAATTATATGTCAAACCCAGATATACTACATAGTTTGTATAATATTTGAAAATCATATGTTTAACGCATTTTTCTAGGTTAAATTAAGCATATAGATATAATTTAATTATTTAAAGAAATAGATTATTTATATTTTGAGAAAATATATTCCATATTCATGGATTTGGTTGATTAATACTTGATATACTGATTCAGAAACGTCGGTTATATAACATAGTTGAAGAATATGTGAACTTGTTGTGTTTTAGATAATTTATYGATTGATTTTCCATTTATATCGTTTCATGTGATCGTCTAAAATTAAGTAGGACTCCTTAATTMGTTAATTCTCATCTAAATTAATTGTTGGCAAAATAAAGTTGAAGACTATAAATAAATGATAATTAAATTTTAATTATCGGAGGAATTGATATCTTTTATATATTACTTATATGACCTAATATAGTCTGTACAATTAGGTGTATCATAAATATTTCATTATCTACAATGATTTTTATGTTTGTTTAATCCATTTTAAATAATAAACTATTTACAATAACCTTTAATCTGTCGTAAATAGTAAATTATATACCAGGATTATTTTCGTATCATCGTAAATTATTGCTTATTTATAATGAATTTTTATGGACCATCATAAATAGCTATTTATTTATGAAGATTCTCACTGGACTGCTGTAATAATTAACATTTACTTTTCTTTTCTATAAATATTGTTATTTAAATTTTTAGTTTTAAAAAATATAAAATTCCATGCAGTTAAGATGTAAAATAAATAAATGGATATTAACATACCACTGAACACTCAAACATTTAAACACAAGTTGATAAAAAAATTTCTCTTATATAATATATCACTTCAAATATTATTGTATATTCAATTGTATCAGCATTATTTTGAGCTAGATCACTGACCCCATTTCCATAAACTAAATATTAAATGAAGTCTAGAAATATTAGTAGCTAAAATTTAGAAATAATGAAGAATGAATGAAGCAATAAAATCTAGAAATATGAGAAATCGAACCTATTTCCATTAATTAGTATTGTTCTTCGAGAGAATGAAAAAAGAAGTAATATTAGTAGTTAGAGTGTAGAAATGATGATCTACTAATTAAAAACATCATTTACTTATATATATATATATATATAAAAGATAGGTAAAAGGTTAGAACTTTGCTCTTGGTTATCCATTCTAGAAAAATGAGAACTTGTTTTCATAGGATTGGAGAGATCTATACAAGGGAATTTTTAGAATTGAATTTTGAAAACAATTTTGTCCTGAAAAAAGGGAGTACAATGGTAAAAACTTTATGCTCAACGATTCGAATTGAATGATGTTTTTGGCTATTCATATAACTTTTCGAGATCTATATGTTAGAGCWCTTCGTTAAAAACATTTTATTTTGAATGTAATAAAAAATTTAATATTAGAATTTAAATTTTGTAACTTTTTCTTTCGGTGTAACTTCTAAACGGATTGATGAATTGCAACCTCCAATATATAGATCCGGTCTAATTATAAATTCTAATGTTTGAATTTGAAAATATTGCAGACAATAGAAGTAGTCGAATTGGGATTAGTATATAATTTAAGGTAAGATTTTATGAATGTATATGTAGTTCATTTGGTAGTTCGTGCATGCCATTCTTCATCGTATTTTATGGAAGATCCGGTTCAAATCACCTTATAAGTAGATTTATTTTTATCAAACATTTAATAACAATGATGTAAATGTAATTTTGATTTTTACATAATTGCAAACTTTTGTTGATATCATTATACATTTTTTTTTTTACGCAAATACATATACATAAAACATATATAACTTTTCCTTCTCATATTTCACTATTATGATATCTAACAAATTTTGGAGGAAAAGAATATGTGTAACACCCCCACATTAGAAACTGTCCTAGGTTGAGAATATTACATTACCTTACTCATAAAACAATCAACTACTATAGGAAATAAAAGAAATCTTAACGCTTGTCAAAGATTTTATAAAAATTCGATAGAGTTTCCTTTGTAGTTTCAATAACTACCCCCTGCATACATTCAAAAAGTTCTCAACATTTTCAAACACCTATTCACAACATACACTCCAACACAAATAAACATCCAACATAAAGAGTATTGTGCTCCAACAAATCTTTTACCAACCCAACAATTATTCAAACTGAAATATGAAGAACCCAAAAGAATTTAAAACACAATCAGCTAAACCAAATAATAAATATCCTAATGATACGCAAAAATCATTCTATACAATTAACTATCTATCTTATTCAATAAAATTTATTTAGAATATACTTCAGGGTATCTTGATTTGCCCACAAGCGACCTCCTCGCACCATCTAGGTACATATCATCTGAAATGCAAAACAAGAGAAATGAAATGAGCTATAAAGCCCAGTAAGTAAATCTTATGCATGAATGCATGAGTATGCTCTACATGTCATGAACTATAAAACTTCCCCTTTTCAATGAACACTTTCCAAATATTTCCATTTCATAACCTTCTTATAAAATCCTTCCTTTCAAAATGTATAACTTGTAAAAATCTTTCATTTCATTATGTTCGTGAGCTCACTGAGTGTAACACCTAGCCATTAAGCTTTGCAGTAGGCCATTATTATTTGGAACCCAATTATATTCCTACCGGTAGAACCGCAAAGCGGTTAAYATCACATTTCTTTTCCTTTCATCTTTTCACCTTCAAAGAGGTGAACATTACATTCTTTCCTACCCTCCAAGAGAGTAGGGTCGGGTGCGCCGGTCCCCCACGCCTTATTTCCACTCACATCTTTCATGGCTAGGTTTACACTCCTTTCCAAAAACTTTAACATTTTCCTGAACATGTTACAATATATAAAATACATTCCCCTTTCAAAATTCCATTTTCTAAACCATTCACTTTTTAAATGTATGAATGGCTCATGCTAGGAATGATGTAGAACACTAATTACATGCCCATGACATGAAGTGCATACAACCGTATTTAACATGCCATTCGATATAAAAATGGTACAAGATATGAAACATGTAAAAACATTCCACACAATTAACACATCTTATAATACAATCCCATACCACTACCACATAACACACAACAAAAGAGATAGGTGGCTATAGGGTTTACTTGCATAAAATCTCATATATAACACATTAATCTATCTAAAAGAATTCAAATATATCCATTCATAAGCATTAATGAAATGTGAGAATTTACTTACCCAGAGTCCTTTACATTACAGGGTTCTTATTTAAAACGTGAAATGAAATCCTTCGATCGTTCTCAACGTTAAGGCACTCGAAATGACTTAATTGTGATTACAGAAAGAAAATCTATTTAATACGATTGTCCCAACTTAGATATTCAGTGTTTCTTCCAARAATRTYATTTGTCAATTATGAATCCATACTTAGTTCTCATATTACCAATTATCACGTCTTTAAGGGTACAATTCAAACTTCTTAGCTCGGGTATTAAACCTAATCTATGTTCTCCCACCAATTCGCTTTAGGACATAATTGTACACAGGTCATAAATTCCAAAATCAAAAAATAATTTTTTTCACCTTAAAGTTCACAAAGTCCAAGTGTCGCGGAAGTAGTACTGGATTGTCGGGCSTGCGCTCAAGTAGCGCGCGCAACAGCCCAGGTTGCCTGGGCATYTGGCSCCTGGGCCTTGCTGTTYTGGAAGTTGGCAAATTACCTGCAAGGACCTAGTTTTYCGGCGACTGCTGTCTCGAGCACTTTCTCGGGYGGATAAAGGTTGAGCGCAACCRGCAGTGGCTGCCTGCCGAAACACTACGAGACGATGTGCAAAGAGGACGGCAATGACTCTAGCAGTTTCGGCAAGTGACAATCGAAGATTCGGCGTCCCTTTCCTGAGCGGCAAGCAGAGGTGCATAGATCTGGCTATTCGAATGGTAGTGGTCGCGTGGCAGGAAGTTCTGCTGAAGCGGGTAGCACGCAGTGGTTTGGCCAATAGTTATGGAGACGACAACAAGCAATGACGGACTATGATTGCGAGACTGGCAGGCAAATCTGGAAACCAGTAGCTCCAGTCGCGCAAATCTAGGYAACCCACGAATGACGGCCACTGCGTGTACAGATTRGAAGTGGTGCAGAGGAGAAGAGATCTGCAGTGGTTTGCTAGGCTCAATAGAATTGAATAGCCTCTTGGCGTGCGACAACCCGTAACGACACGAACTGGTGGTCAGCTTCAGGCGACAGCAACCGTATGATCTCYAGCAGTCCGATTTGAGATGTGGATGGCTCGACGATCGTAAACCTAGGCGGTCAGCAATCTTGGTGAGCAAAGGATGGGCGACCTCAGGCACGGCAAGCAACCGAGCAGTGGGTYGTGCGGCCAGGCTGAGTCGCGAGGCTTGGATCTAGACGATCTCAAGCACGGCGATAGAGACGACAATCGAGCAATGGCGAATTTGCAAGGAATGGCCGTGTGAAGAGGATGAACGGCGATCAACGGGCAACGGCAATCCTAGACGGCGAATGGGGTTTGGGGAGGGTAGACGGCTGATTAGGTTTTCTCTTTTTTTTATTTTCTTCTCTGTTCTTTTTTTTTTTTAATTTCTTGGGCCATAACCCAAGCCTTTCAGGCCTTCCCATCCATAACCAACCCAATCCCTTAAATTAAATTTTACGGGGTTTTCCTTTCGGTAAAAATCTCGTTTTTCGAATGAAAACGAATAAGCCCAACAAGATATTAACAATGGTCAACTGCAAGGATGAGGGAACCCTCCATTTTGCTCCGCCGTGGACTCCAAGTAAAGTTGCCCCTTTCCATATCTTCGATTAGCCTTAATTGATATTTTTAGCTCATTCGACGGATAGCTCATTTATAAATTAATAATGAGTTTTTGGTTTGTATTTTTTATTATCCACATATGCACAGCCCAATTTTCTGATTGTCTTAAAAAATAAGATCTTCATGAGGGGCATTTTCTTAAAGACTCAATGCGGTCCGCCTACTTTCACCATAGTTCATTGCAATTCTTGGACCCCTCAAATATATTTATATATATTTGAAAATCCAATGCGGTCCAGTGTCCGCACTGGATTCACATGAGCTTTACGTCTGTCTTCTTTTGCTTCGAGAGTGGTGAGTTCTTGCTGCATATAAAAACATAAGAGGTTCATGTGGGGCATTTTCTGAAGACTCAATGTGGTCTAGCCTACTTTGGCCACTACCCAGTGCAATTTTTTTACTTACTCAAATATTTTTTTTTTTTGAAAATCCAATCTCAGCACTCGGCTAACATCAGCTCCACCCCTATCTTCTTATGCCTCGAGATTGGTGAGTCTTGCTGCCATTTTAATTTTTTGTCTSTTTTATTTATTCCAAATTTYTTTWATTTTTTTAAATGTTTTGTTTAGGATGTTTGCCGCATATTTTTCTACCATTGCAACAATTATTTTTTCATAAATATTATGCTTCAATTTAGGCTGTTCTCTACGTATTTTTTTGCCATTGCTGCAATTTTTTTTGGAATTATTTTTACTTCGAAATATTTATTTCCAGGTTTCATTCTTATTTTCCAGGGATTTTTGTTTTCTTCCCTCTATGATTTTTTATTGGTTTTTCTTATTATTGGTTGCAATTTAGCTTTATTGTAGGTTGCATCTGGTTCACAACTTTGCAAACCATAAAGACCAGTACTCCTGGAGGATATAAATCCTATTTTTGTGTAGATAGATGGAATACTCTCCTACATCGTGAATGGCAAGGGTAGCCTTAGATATGCAAGTTTCCTTCTTCTTCTTAGGCTAAGAGTTTTTAAGCTATATATGCACAAGTTTTTGTTGGCAGAATTGAAATACTCAATCTACGAAACTTTCAAGAACATATTGAAACATTTAGAATGAGGTTTTTAGAAAGAAAAGAAGACTGACAGATTGGAGATTGATCGAGTTTATTGGATCTTCGTGTGTTTTTCTATCTTAGACTCAAGTCATTGTTGCTTTTATTCTAATCATGTTCAACTACATCTTYGTTCTAAGACCACAATGTAACCCATTTGGGTGCTACATTATTGAATTTTTCATTTTTCATATTTGGGTATATCTCTATCTATTGAAGCATTATTATGTGATTGTATCACATGCCATCTTTCAATTGTTTCAAACAAGTGYCGCAAATTACATATGAATTAGAGATATATTGATAAAATTTAATATTAGTGTAATATTTGATATAATCTTAGTTGAATTTTGAATGGATATTGCACTAATATGGGGATTTTGTTGATACTTTATTCTCTTAGGACTCTTGAAAATCAGAAAAAGATGAAAATTTGGGTGGATTTTGAGAGATAAAGAACCAGACACATTCTTAAGATAGAGAGAACCCCTATTACTATATGGAAATAYGAGTTGTGCAGATTTGTGGCAGTTGAATCATATCTTGACATATATTTGGAAGATCTTATCTTGGGAAGATTTTTGAGATATATATCTCTTGTAATGAATATTTTGATATTTAAATATTCGTTTTGTTAAAAGATYAGATTCTAAATATTTGAATTACKTAGGTAAGATAAATAAGGAATTCTTGTAATTTCCTATCCTTCTATAAAAGGGAACACATGAGAGGTAGGAATTAACCAATTATCCATTTATTCATTGTCCATTCTAGATGTTACACCATTTTAGTCTATTCATTATGTTTTATTTCTAAATTTTTCTATTATGGTTAAGGAATTTAATAAACATTAGTTCCATTCAATTAGCCAAATGTGCTTATATGCTCAACTTATTGCAAAAGTATATGCTATTCTTTGTAATTATTGCTTAATAGTTGTTTTGCTTGATTGATTATTCTGCATAAATATTTTATTAGATTTAATAACTTATAACGAAGTTACACCGAGTCCGAAATTGTTTTTAATGATTTAATAGAGTGAGAAACTGATATAATTTCACTAGCTATCTGCGTGTAAATTTTGTCAAAAAGAAATAACAAGATATTTGAATAAAGATTCTATATGAATTTATTAATTAGAATTGGATACAACCACAAGTAAGCAAGACTACCCGCTAATTGGGTACTATGGATCKGTCACTCCTGTGTCAAACCTTCCGACCAAGGGTATGAATGTCCCAACAAGTCAATGGTGGGTATGTGTATATGATCGTCTGACCAATGCATTCCTGCTACGCCATGYCGTATTATTACCCGCTTAGGCCTTCTGATTTTCYCRAGAACTGATGCCTGACAACTCAAGAGGTACTTGTACTGGTGACAAGCTTAGATAGTACTCTGCTCACCCAGCTAGTTACTCGAGATAACCGACAGAGTACTCTTCTTCGTCATGATTATCACCATACCACAAGTACGGAAACACAATAATATTTTGTAAGTGCAAGTTTCGTAAATCTAGCATAATAGATTCAATAGAAGTCGAACATGGCTTTTCTCTTGGAAAACTCTTAAATGCATTTTCAACATGTTATGCAATTTAAACACTGTTGAGAACATTTAGATAAGATAGTTCTTGGAACTCATGAAAAATATTCGAGGATTCCAGAAAACACATGTAAAACCCTATAATTTYCGACAAGTGACGATTGTTATAGAATCGCGTGTTTTTAGAATTTCAAATTCAGTCATTATATGAAGAAATTAGAAATGCTCAAAAAATTAGGAATTTTTTAGTAATAAATTAGTGGTTTCCACGACTAAAATATCGYGTATTGAGAATTAGCTAAGATAAGTTCATACTTTAGTAGAGTTTAGTCAAGACAGATTATTTTGATTAGAATGAATTCAGATATTATCCAACCAAACCAAAAGCCTATTTTGAACCCTATTTCRAGTCTATTTTAAATTCATTTTATCGTGACCAATAGCATCAATTCTTGGCCACCTTGCATGCAACGAGTGGTCGAAATCCTCTTCCATTTTGAAAATTTATTCTTGATTTAAACTTTCACTTTTGCTTCTACCTTCGCATGGTTGCCACTTCTCATAAATTGCATGCTCTTTTGATTTGATGTAATTTGTTTTATTACTTTTAACTTTACCATAATTCCAATTTTGCATGCAAAGTTTGTCTCATCCCATTGAATTTTTCTCTCACTCAGTTCCCTTTCTATTCTACCCAACCCACACCTCTTYAACCCTACGAATATCCCCCTAAAAGGCTTCCTAAGGAAGCCTTAACTATTTGTCCCTTAAACATCGTTAATTCTTACTCTTGAAGCCTTAGTAAACTCTTCCTATTGAAGCCACCTTTCTTTCAATCCTTAAGTCTACTCTTCAGTCTATATATACACCTCMTAGCTGACTATATCTCTTTCATTTCTCCCTTAACAATTTCTCTACAAAGTCTCTATCTCTCTCTCGGCTACCCTTCTCCTCACATAGACAATTTTCTTCTTCTTCCTTACTCTTCCTAGYTGAGACCGCCAAGTTGCTATAAAGCCTCCTCAAGGTTTCATCTTCTTGCTACTAGAGTCCTCCATATCTGAGCCATTCTTTCTGCTTCACTCTCCATAACAACTCAAGGTGTTGCTCGTTCAAGACCAAGCACACTCGCGAATCCTCTACAAGTTAAAGTAGGTGCTCTTGATTATCCCTTTAGAAATTAAAAGTTTAGAATATAGTTTAGGAAGTTCAAATTGTTAAGTGGTTGAAGCATGGAAATAAGATATGTTCTAGTTAAGGATATAGTTTACAATTTTTGAGAGAAGCTAGCATTGTTAAAGTCCAAGTTTCAGCATTATTTCATGACTATTGCTTTCAAGTTAAGGCTGAATTTTATGGTGATAAGCATGTGATATGGAAGTATATTGATTTGTATTATGAGTTGAGGATGGAGATGATAGAAAGGGAGTAGCATGTTTCGGTTGGAAAAGGATGAAATTGTGAACATGTATGCTATGATTATAGGCTGAAATTTTGTCTAAATATGATTATATTTCAATATGAAACTTAGGACTATGGGGTGAATTATAAGACCTAGCAAAACAAATTGGTGTGAGGCATAAACTAGAAAATTAGTTAGTTTAATTTGATGTTGTTCAAGCTGTTTCTGTTCTGGTCTTGGACCTGGTAATAAGACCTTATRGATTTAGTTAATTGATATATGTGAAGCCTTTTTTATTAGATTTAAGTGGTGTGCATAACATTTATAATGGTTTCTTAAAACAAGAGATATGATTATAACAATATAAGCTGTCAGATTCACTCGGACTAGAAAACCACCCTATTATTTTGGTGTATTGTGGTTCTGTTACTAAGGTGCAACTTTTCATATGTTGTAAGGTTTGAAATCTAAGTATCGTAGGAGTAATATAAGACCAATTTCACTCAATTTAGACGACTCGAACTCAATTTATGATCAGATTACCCAGACCTTGTCAATTTAGGATTTTCCATGCTACACTCGGTTGTTGTGATGAGATTGGTATTTRATAACATAACTTTAGGTGCCTAGGTTTACATGGATGTAATCATTGCTGCCTTAGGAACAAAATGAGACCAATTCCATTAAGATTTCCCATTAAAACTTGAGCTATGGAGCACCTAACCAACACTGCTCATCTTTGAACAAATTGCAAACCACTTGTCGAATTTTGGACCTTACTGCTCCTAAATCATGCCTTTAAATTAGGAATGCTGTATAGGAATAGAAAGCTCTGCTGCTTAGTGGTGTTATGAGGTGAAATTTGCTAGGTAACTCATAGGGTAGCATGAATTATTTGCGAGATATGTGAACTGGTCAGTTTTACCGAACCCTATTTTCTTAGCAAAACTGCAATTCACTTGTGACTTGGAATTTAGTATAATTAATGTGGATAGCTTTATTTCTGTCTTCGAATAATTTTCATATAAGCCTTTATCGAAACTTGAACTAGAATATAAATTTTGATCATTTTGCTCAACACTGCCTGTGCTGGGCAGAAATGGTTGTCATTAGTTTTATTCTTTTGAACTTAGTAAGTTGATATAGTTGATGCTTGACTTAACTAATGACATATTTACTGTGTTTTTTTTTTTAGATTTTCCTAATCCATAGTTTTAGCTAAATTAATATGGAAAGATCACGTGCTCATGTGAGTTCCTTCGTCTTTAAAAACTTCTCAAAGGTGCTTTTGTTTTTATATTCTAAATGCATTTTGAAGACTTCATATATCTTGTGAATTCTGAAACTGACATTGCATGGGATTACTTTCTAATACAATTTCTGAACGATGATTTTATCATGCTTTTTGAGTTATTTCCTTTCAATTATGCATTTGTTCATTCAAAGTRTTGATTTGAAAAGTCATTSAAAATTCCAGCAACTTTATTGATTTTGCATTATGGCTGGAATTGATWGTGAACTTGTGATTGTGGATCCGATTGTGAAAGATGAGTACTTTGTTGGTTGTCTCAAGAAACTAGTGGAACGAACAGCATCCTGTACTTGGTTGGTCACAGCACGAGGACCTCCTAATTTGTCAGGTGCTAGTCCTCAAGATAGACACATGGCCTAGCCGGTGGTGATATTTTGTGGTGGATAGGGAATGCATCGGACAGATGGTTGCACCCCACATACCAATTATGAATTTTTCTGGATGCTCGTGCCCTTGGTGAGAAGGTTTGGCTCAAGCTGGCCGATATGTTTTCCCTACTAGTATTTGTGGTTGCAAACAATTGAAAATTGCATGCACATATGGGAGTTATAAGGCTGATAACTTGACCCCATCAGTTTCGCCTAGTGATTATTGAATATCGATGTGCTCTGGATACTGCTAAATTTGAAATGATGATTGATTGTTTATCTCACTCTTGCAACACTTTATTTTTTAAAAGGTTTGATTGGCACATCGACTTTTCCGTATTCTTGGATTTTCAAAGCTTCCACATATCTTGATTATATTCCCAACTCTAAATTGTTTTCTGCATTAAACATTAAATTATTTTCATGGCTTTTACCGAGCTTTCACATTTTTATTGTGTTTTTCCCAAGTAAAATTATGTAAACTTGAATTATTATTTATAACTTACACAATGCACAAACCTTGGGACTAACTGAACCCATAAATTTTTTCATGTGTTTTAGTGACAAGTAAAGATATTAGTGCTATCAAGCGGCTCTGGGTTTAGGAGCGTATTGCAAGAGTATATCTTGTGAAACTCGGAGTTTTATAATGGCTTTAGCATCTATAATATTATTGGGAGTTGTAGTCTTAAATTATGGGTTGTAATATTTGGAGTTTTCATTTTGTGTTTATTTTTGGGGAGTTCTAAGATTGTAAGGCTATGTATTAAGTTTAGACTTTGTATCTTATTTGTGGTTTTTAGATGCTTTGATTTGCTCGACCTTTTTAATCKTCGAGAGGTAGGTGACGCTTGTACAGCCCAAGTGGAACCTAACGAAGAGCGGGTAGTCACAACATATCTAGAGTATGATTAAAAAAAGCACGTATTTCCAGAAGTTTAAAAKATGGTAGCACTCACCTGGACATACGAGCGGTATGTACTATTCCTGGTAATTTCCTCATGCCTCATGCCCTAAAACAAATCACGAGTAATTTTCAGTTTTGACCTATTGTTAAATCAGAGTTACTAAAAACTGTATATAATCAATGTGCCTTAATCAAATCTATTATCAATCGAATCCTAAATTAGCAGCTTAAGCTTTAGGAGAGGTGAACTTGAAACTAACATAGGTGAAATAGCAATGCACTCATGTTTTGAGCTAAAGGAGGTAGTGGGCTTTATAGGTTGCTCGATCACTTAATTTTGCTGAGGGTGTTTATTTTTAGCAAGCCTTTTCTACTTCTATGCATGAAAAATACAAGCATGTGCTTCCTTCCGATCTTCCTTGAGGTATGACTCCTGCCTTTTGTGGACTAAATTTTGGGAGAACCTAGGATGAAGAATAAGAGAAAGAAAGAGTAACGGTTGGATAGGAATAGAGGAAGAAGGTCAAGAGTATCCTTCAAAGAGAGTTTATATATCTTAGAAGGGTTTAAACCCTAAAATAACAATGTCTTTGAACTCACCTGGACATACGAGGCGGTATGTACTATTCCGCTGGTAATTGCCTCAGCCTCATGCCCTAAAACAAATCAACGAGTAATTTTCAGATTTGACCTATTGTTATCGAGTTAACCTTAAGTAACTATGAATAAATCAAGTTCTTAAGCAACATTCTATTATCCAATCGAATCCAAATAGCAGTTTGTCAGCTTTAGAGGTGAACTTGAAAACAACATAGGTGGAATAGCAATGCGCTATCTATGTTTTGAGCTGAAGGAGGTAAGGCGGCTCTATAGGTGCTCGGATTAGCTAATTTGCTGAGGGTGTTTATTTTTAGCAAGCCTTTCACTTCTATGCATGAAAACTACAAGCATGTGCTTCTTCCGATCTTCTGAGGTATGACTCTGCCTYTGTGGACTAAGTTTTGGTGAGAACCTAGGATGAACAAGAAGAGAAAGAAAGAGTAGCGGTTGGAGGGAATAGAGAGATTAGGTCAAGAGTATCCTKCAAAGAGAGGTTATATATCTTAGGGTTGAAACCCTAAAATAACAAGTCTYTGAAATCTACAAGAATTAGGAATTTCRGCCAAAGTGTAAAACCCTTGGGGTGGCCGAAATTCTCAAAGACTCAGGGGATTTTGGCCACCCTATGGCTTCCCTTTGTGAGGCCAAATTCCTAGCCATTCTTGGGWCAGGTTTGGTCCCTTTTGTTTATTATCTCTAGTGTAATCTCTAAGCACATTCTTTAATTAATTCTTTTTTTGCATCAACTCAAGTAATTAATTAAATACCCAATGGACTTATCTTAAGCCCTAAGCTTATTCTTTAATTAATTCTTTATTTAGATCAACCCAAGTAATTAAGTAAATATCCAGTGGATTTATTTTAAGCCCTCAGTCTATTCATTAATTAATTCTTTACTTGCATCAACCTACGTAACTAATTAATTAATTATCCAATGGACTTAGTTTATTTAAACCCAAAAAATATGGACTAAACTGAATAAAAATAATATCTCTCATTAATTCAGTTCATCCTTAAGCCCAATTGTATAATTAAATACTCAGGTAATATTAAGCTACCCAGAGGACCAAAAGACACATTATTCATGGCTACTAAAATGACCAAAATACCCTTACTACATAGTAGTTGTATCACGTCATTTTAAGTCTTCCATTTATCACTATATGGACCCACTAACCCCATGAATAGTATTGCATGAACATAGTCTTYGACCTATAGGTGAAATGACGAATATACCTTTCTGTATAACACCTATCAAAGAGAGAGGAATAATGTACTAACACCTTCTCAATGACATCTACCATCCTCAGATTTCTAGTCTGATAATCTATGATAACCTTGAATGTCCTTACTCATCACCGGGAGCTACCCAGAAGTAAACATTCTGAAGTCACATTCCAAGTCCCTAGATCATTTGATTATCCTTTAAACAATCACAAGGGGTCATTAATTCTTCACCAAGTGAAGGACAAAAACTATCTTGTRCTAGTCTGTTTTAGTTAATTAGAAACTATATTCACAACATACAAGGTTATTGATCTATGAAAAGATATCACCTATAGTATATCGAAGAACACARCTCTAGGCTTACCAGACCACCACCAACTAGCACTCAAGTACTAGGATATTCATCCACGTAGTAACAGTGATATTCTGATTTTTATAGGGATAGTACTTTAATAGAAACCAAAGCACATGTTCTACTCTACGTATATCAAATACGCTTGTGCAATTGGAGTGAACAGAGTATCCACTGACTAAGGCAAGTCATTCACCATTAGAATCCATTGCACAATGATCTTGTCATGATAGAATGCCCAGTACTATCAACAGACGAAGATCTTATTTATCTTTCTAATTAAGTAACCATGGCTTATGCCTAACTGTAAAGAACGACCCAACGAAATATGCAATTAAACGTATGTACTAAAATAGAATAGATAGATTTACTCTTTTATTGCAATTTATAGAAAYACGTTGTCTTTAGGGCATGCTATTCTAAAAACAGATTGCTCTGGGAGGGTGAAACGACCAAGATTTGATAACCWTGACGAGGAYGAAACTTTGAAACGCTTCCTAAAATTTTGACCCTCTGAATATTTTGGYGAGGCCGAACAAGAAGAGAAAGCGTAATGTTGTATGGAACAGATAGAGGATATTTTTTTGAACTCTCCAATATCCAAATGAGAGAAAAGTAACCTTTGTAGCATTGAGATTAAGATGACCCGCTCAAGAATGGTGGATACGTACTCATGAAGCTAATAGCAATATATGGTGGAAATGACTCGGGCACGATTTATAAATGAACTCAAGGATGAATTCATTCCCACGTGGATTAGAGAAAAGCAGAAAGATAAATTGTAAACCTTACAGGAAGGAAGTATGTTGATGACGCAATATGTTGCCAGGTTCCGACAACTATCAAAATACTATCTTTGACCATCTACATGAATGAGCAAAAGACCCATCAATTTATTAAGGGGTTTCGACCAGAGTTGCAATATGTGTTTGCATCTTACCCACCTAACACCTAAATTGCAGTAGTTCAAGCAAATATGCGAACAAAAAATAGCGATAGAGCATTGCAATCTGGAAGGATGAGCTCAGGATCAGGATCATCCTCACTCAAACGACCTAGGACAAGAAATTGGCAGGATAATCTAAAGCACCTAAAGCAGGGAAAACCTAGCTTTGGTTGAGGTCAATTGTTAAGCATTAATTGTAGTTGCTATAGAAAACCCGAGTGCCAGAAGAAAGATTACAAACAAAAGGACTTGCAGTGTTTAGTATGTAGGAGCTTTGATCTTTTTTTAGGCAGTTGTCCTCTGAGAAATAATGCAATCATTTCCAAAGCGAGAATAGATGCTTCARGAACCCGAATTGTTCCTAATACAAGGTCCAGAAAACCCCCAAAAGTGAAGGCTCGGGTATTCACATTAGAAAACAGGATGAGCAAGTTGGAGCCAATGTAKTGAAATGTACATTGTCTTTTCACGTAAAGCTTGAGTATTAATTGACCTTGGAGCTACCCATTCATTTGTTRCCCGTGTTATAGTAATTATTTGCCTAAGCTTTGTACACAGTTATCATATAAGTTGATTGTTAGTACACCCRTGGAATATAATATATTTTCGAATTATGGTATATAAAGATTTTGTGATTTTGATTAGTGGTAAAGAGTTACTTGGAGATTTGATAGTGTTGGTATTTAAGAATTATGGTGTAATTTTAGGAATGGATAGGTTGCCTCGATATTATGCAAAGCTAGATTGTAGACTGAAAATGCTTAAATTCATCAGGCTAGGGGGAGTTATTGTAGAATTTCAAAGAGATAAGGGATAGGTGGTTATTTCATTTATTTTTGGCATAAAGGCTCGAATATTATAAAAGAAGGGATGTCAAGAGGGTTTTGACATATCTGATCAATGAGTCTAAGAGAATAGATAAATTGGAAGAGGTACAAGTGATGAGAAAGTACCTAGACATTTTCCCAAGGGAGTTGACTTCTTTACCCCTTGAATGAGAGGTCAAGTTTGCGATTGAATTGGTTCCAAGGACAAAACCTATATCCAGGACCCCTTAACATATGCCTCCAGTAGAGTTGAAAGAATTAGAAGAACAATTGCAAACACTTTCAGAAAAAGGATTTATTAGACCAAGCTCATCCCCCTGGGGAGCTCCAGTGCTATTTGTTGAGATGAAGGAAGGAACATTGCGCTTATGTATTGATTATCAGGGCTTGAATAGTGTAACCATAAAAAATAAGTACCCCTTACCTTTTATCGATGAGCTATTTGATCAGTTATAAGAAACATGATATTGCTCAAAATTGGATTTAAGACAGGGATATTATCAGGTTAGCATTTGGGAGGAAGATATTCCTAAACCTACCTTTAATACCAGGTATGAATATTATGAGTTTGGGTGATTCCATTTCGATTGATGAATGCACCGGCTATATATTTATGGACTTGATGCATAGAATCTTTCGTCCAATATTGGATCAGTATGTGGTGATATTCATTGATGATATTTTAGTCTATTCTAAGACTCCTGGAGACTATAAAAATATTTAAGATGAGTACTACAACTACTTCGGGGGCATTTGCTGTATGTTGAGTTTAGCAACTGTCACTTCATTTTCTTTCTTTTTCTTGCTACCTTGACCGAATATAGCTTCCTCTCTTCTTCTCCTTCTTCAATCCACATGACTCCAAGGACAGCTTAGAAGCTTTCTGAATTTCATCCCAAAGACTTCCATTTCTCTTCTCTTCCAGGGCTAGTATTTTCACTCCTTACTAGCATAGCATGTTTAGGAAATTACTGCTTTAATTATGTTAGTTATATTAAGATTACAAGCATGATAGAATGATGGATTGTGCTAGCCGATTTTGAAAGTTGTTCTGATCTTAATATTTGGTATTTCATGGGCGTTTATGCATGTCTATTTAACTGGCTTTCAATGGCATTAAGCATGTCTAATTTCCATTATTGTAAGACCTCAGTTTGATGTGATTAGCATGATGATTATTAGCAAAGGTTGAGAAAGGATTGAAAAATCACATGTTGCTGGAAATTTTGGTTGCAACTTATTATACGCTGTTTTTGGTCAGAAAATTGCTTATGAAACAATTCTAGAAATGAGGTTTGATTACATTAAATTCTAGTAGATTTCTTAGGATTAAAACATGTTATAGATCAATGCAATTGCATTCATAGATTATGAGATATGGGTTTTACAAAAAATTTGGGATAATGTACCCGAACCTAAATTTTACCTACTATTTTGAGTTAATTGTGGCTTAACTGTATGGTAAAATAATGAATATGATATATGGTTGGAAATTTTTCTGTCTTAGGAAARTTTTAAGACCGATTGCACTTAATTTGGATTAGTAGAACTTAAGATATTATTAAATTACTTCACCTTTACATCATAAGCTGCCAGYTTTGTCTCATTGTCAAATTACCCTACTATTTTAGCAAATTGCGACTYGGTTATAGAATATAAATTCGCATATGTAGTATGGTTTGTCTTGGGAACAATGTGGAACTAATATTACACAAACTAGAGTTATGATCAAAATACTCCTACCTTTAAGTTTAGGAGTTCCCCTACTACACCGTACTGTTTTATTGAATTCCGGGAATCAAACATGCACTCTTACATGCTGTTCATATGGATGTGTTCCTTGATATCTGAGCCACAAAATGGGACCTGTTTCATTAGCCTATTTTTAGTAAATCTCGAGATACTTCACACCGCACCGTTTGCTGATTGATAGACCTTTATGTATYTAAATGTGCCTCCAAATCTGTAATTCCATATAGTCATGGAAAGATCTGTTTCTTTGGATTCACATAAGATAAATTTTATTMGGTAACTCACTATATAACTCTAGTTATTAATAAAACGCCTTAGCTGGACAGTTTTATTAGCTAGACATTGGAACCTATTTCCTAGCCAAATTGCAACCTATTCGCTACTCAGAATTAAGCATGACTAGTATGAATTGTTAGAAGTCTGTCTTAGGTTTATTTTCATATAAGCCTTTTAAGAAAATAGAACTATAACTTGATTTATGACCATTTTCCCCAACACTACCTATGCTGGGCAGAAAGCAATGTAAACAGTTTTTCTTTTATTGATTTAGATAGATAGCTTAGCTGGATTGATGAGTCAGCTAAGGATACATTTTCTATGTATTTTAGGATATCATAATCCAGATTTTAGTTGAATAGATAGGGAGTTTGCAGCTCATGTGAGTCCCTTTGTTTTATTTTAACTCTCAAATATGTGTGATTTTGTTACTGTAGTATTTTCAAGCATTCTCAATCATATTTATATGAGTTTTGAGAAATGCTTGTAAATGTTTTGTATGGGAAACTTGATGTTAACTAGCGGCAATAAGGCATTAATAAATCCAAGTTTACTAGCTTAGAGTAAAATATATAATTGATGTGGATAATGACTTTAGGTTTGGGTCGAGGTTTTGAAAGTTATTTTGCCATTTCTTATATCAAGTTACATAATTGACCATCTTAGTTGATACCTCACTTTTAAATTTTCTATATCGATGCACCTTTATCTTTTCTACCACATGAAGTTCCATAGTGACTTTAGCAGTAGTGTGAAAATATCAAATATTCCTACATTCAGAAACTTCAATAGTTTGCCACCAAATTTGCTTAAAGTGTGATAGACTAGATCAAGAAATCAAACTCAAGGATTCTAGTGGAATTTGTTGGACTATAACATTATCATATTACAAGAACTTTCTTACTTTTCATAGGGGATGGTATGAATTTTTAGTTGATAAGGACCTAAAAGTAGGACAATTTTTTATAGTTAATTCCATCAAGAAAGGTCACTTTGTTGTTCAAGGATGGCTGAAAACATAGGTGAGTTATAAGAGCTTGAAGTAGTGAAATCGTAGCTACTCAGAATAAACCATTTGATACAACTTGTAAACAAGCAAGAAAAAGAAAATGCTCATGCAGTTTAGCTAAAATCCAACTTTCAGAGACAAACTGCATTTCAAATTGTGAAAGAGGAAATAAAAATCTGTTGTGCATGGATAATGAATTTTATTTGATGGTTGATCTAGAAACAGGATATGTCGAAAGTGATCATAGAACATGCTTATATGACTTTTCAAGCTCTGAAATGCTGCAAAATATATTCTCTGCTACTAATAATGAAATAAATGGACATGACAATCTTGATAATGCTGAGATAAGTGTGGAATTTCACCCAGATAGGGATTTAATATATAAGAATCCTATTGAGACAGTGGACTTGTGTATTGAAACAACAATCGCTAGTAATACTGATATTGTCAAGAATAACAAAGATTTAGGATCCAAAAAGGAACATGTAGCTTGAGTGTGATAAAGTTTACTATAATGGCCTCTCCAACGATCTTTGGGGTGATACTTATCAAATGTGCCTAGCCAGCCCTGGAGTCAAAAGAGAGAGCAATAGTATTGATTTTTGTGTCCTCAGAGCAGCAAAAAGAAATTTAAGTGAGCCACTTTCTTGTTCATTTTATGTTCAAATATTCCTCGTGTGTTGAAGCTTTGCGCGTTTCTAATTTCAATTCAAGAATGTCTTTGCATTGGGCAATTGTTTCCTTCATTGGTAGCGGCAGGCAACTCCTATACTGGACGTTTACTCATATAAAAGATGGTTTGATCAAGTACTCACTAAAAATTTTACTTATATAAAATTGATTTGGGCTAAAAGGCGCTCGTACAAAATATATACATGAAAGGGGCTACCGGGAATATGGTGGGGATTGACCGGATCGAGGGATCAAGGAGAATTTCGTGGGGGATGTAAGGTAATCACTGGAATTTAGTATGAGTTTTTTTTTTGGTTTCTTAAAAGTTTGTGCTTCAATAATATGTGTGTGTTTCTCTTTGCAACATATGTTGCAAACATATGGATATAGCATATATTATAGTATATATATATATATTGAGTGTTTTTGTTTGGTTTCTACAAGTTTTGGCTTCAATAATATGTGTGTGTTCTCTTTGCAAATATGTGCAAACATATGGATATATATATATATAAGATTATCATACATGCCTTCTTTACACTTAAAGAAGGTTCCTGGTGCATTTAATTGTAGGTATCTCAAGTACGTGAAAAATAGGCAAATGTCATTTATAGTTTTCCTTTATCTTTTATATTCATTCACCATCTCCGTCTCTTTCTCTCTCTCTCTCTCTCTCTCTCTCTCTCTCTCTTAAATTTCAGAAGGTAATGTACATATTAGTTAGAAAAGCAAATCACAAATTTGGTAATGAACATCCATGGCCAAAGGTACCTCACTCGTCATTTTTTCCACTGATTTTTGTAAAATATGTCATAATGGTACTTTTCAATTATTGAAATGCAAAAAAGTGTAGAAATGCTATTCACAAACAAAAAATATTATTTTATACGAAAGTCCTCAAATTAAAGAAAACAAACCCTAATGTATATGTAGGTCGTAATTCGGTTTTGTTAATTTCTAAAAATCATAACATGGACCTCACTGWAATATGCACTGGATCTTTACAAAAATTTAATATCAAGATGAGTTGAATAAATAAATAAATTTTGTTATACAATTTGATAAGTAAATTTGCAAATGTTATTAAAATCAGTGAAATTTCTGAATTTTTAAAGAGAAATCTRATTTAACTGCTTGGTGTGCAATGCATTTGAAGATCTATCTATGGGCAATTATTAGTTGCTTCATTCGAGCATTATGGACAAATGCAAAATGTATCATTTAATGTAGTAATAGAAATTTAATCAATATTATCTAAAAAGAAGCACAAAAATGGCCAAAGATAAGAATATTTAAACATATAATTCGTTTCTTCTCTCCAGAAGTACAATGTAAATAGTCCCTCACTTAAGTTAGAAACATCACAAAATTCAAAGTTTCATTGAACTGACAAACTAGAGACATTTTCCTCYAACACCTTGAAAGTAAAGAGCAAGTTTTCYGCTGGTGATCRTCATTTGAAWGCTGATCGTAGAGATAGAAGGGTTATTCTCATATTGATTAAATTTCTTAGTTTGAAAGGACAATTCACATGTGCTATTATGGTAACTTCGCATATCKTTTTTTGTTTGTGTTTCATTTTTACATTAGTGAGTGGAGAATGTGGAATTAATTAGTGTGGTGCAAAATCATCTGACGCTTTGTGCAGATGTATGGAATGTTTGCCAAAAATTTTATATTAAAAGATTACTAGTTTGATATTCTACCATGAAGGTTGTTTGTTATTTTTGTCATTTAGCATCATTAATTTAAAGAATATGTACAATTCATAATCATGGATTCATAGGATTTCAATTGGAGGGATTTATTTTGTTCTGATTTTATGATGCTACATGGGTAAATGGACTCGAATTCCTTTGCATTTGGTCAATTTTGATTGGGGCCAATGTTTTACCGATATAATATCCATTTAGGGTATTCTAACTTAAATTTCAACTTTCCTAACCTCGACTAACCCCCATCTCAAACATATATCTGGAGTTATATATATAAGTAAACTTAACCTAGAAATTGCATTCCTATATTTTGAATAATAATAGCTCTCGATAAAATCTACCTATTAATGGTTTCTTTTGAATTGCTATTTTTAATGTGAAAATCTATTATTTTAGTTTGCTTAACTTGACTATAGAGTAGCAAACACATGAGTAGTGTTTCCTAAATTTATTTTAAAGTATACATTAAGGTTCTTCTTTAATTATTATTACTATTGATGTTCTCCCTGAAGAAATTTATCAATARTGTGTAACATGCAATAACAATTTTTTAGATAAAAATATTATTTTGAGTTTAAAAACAAAAARAATGTTATATTATACAGTATTTGTATTCAAAGGACATTTGAAAASGTGAAGGCATCACTTATAGGCTTAATTTTAGTTGCATTAACCTTTTGTTGTTTCGGTGCAAGTAAATTTGTATGTACAGCCAAACTCTTTTAAGTTGTTTTTGTGTTCTCTCAATATTTMATGTATATCTTAACTCTTTGGGCCTCTYTTGGCATGTTTTCATACATCTATTATGAATGCAGCCCTCTGGTGCAATATTTGTGCAAGGAACTATTTTTATTTATGAAACAAACTTATAGTAGTTTTGTTGGAAAACTAGATGTAACTAGCGCTAATCAAAGTTTACTAACTCAAACTAAAATATGTAAATGAAGTGGATAATGACTTTGGCTAGGTCGAAATTTTGAATTATTTTGGCATCATAAATGCACTTTTCCTTGTATCAGATAACATAATTGACAATCTACTAATTGAGATTATACTTGATCTTAAAATATTCTATGTCGATGCACCTTTATTCTCTACCACATGAAGTTTCATTTAAGTTCCACAACGACTTTAGCAGTATTGCCAAAAAAACCTTAAATAGTCCTATATTTTGAAATTTCAACAGTTTGCCTTCCAAATTTGCTTGAAGCGTAGTAGATGAAGAAATCAAACTCAAGGATTCAAACTGGGTTTGTTGAACTGTAAATTATCATATTACAAGAAATTTCTCACTTTTCTTAGGAAATCGTATGAGTTTTTAGTTGATAAGGACTAAAAGTGGGGACATTATTCTATAGTTAATTCCACCAGGAGACATCTCTTTTTTGTTCAAGGCTTTTGGATGTGAGAACCTCTATGATGTTAGAAAACATATGCGAGTTATGAGAGCTTGAAGTAGTGAAATCATAGCTGCTTAGGATAAACCATTTGATACAACTTGCCAAGATGCAAGAGAAAGAAATTGCTCATGCAGTTAGGCTAAAATCCAACTTTCAAAGATAGTGTTGTTCAAATTGTGAAGGTTGAAATAAAAAACTGCTATGCATGGATAATGAATTTTGTTTGATGTAGATTGAGATACAGGATATGTCGAAAGTTTCTATACAACATGCTTATATCACTTTTCAAGCTTTGAAATGTAGCAAAATATATGCTCTGCTACTGATAATGAAATAAATGGACTTGGTAGTCCGGATAATGTTGAGGCAAGTTTGGAATTTCAAGCAGATGAGGATTTAGTATGTAAACAGTCTAGGATTTTAATTGGAGGGATTATTTTGCCCACAAGCAAAAAATATTGTTTTATATCAAAGTCTTCAAATAAAGGAAAGTCACCRCAAGCAAATAATAAACAGAAAGTTTCTGTTTGAAGACTTTCATACAAACAGTCTTCAAATAAATAAACAAAAGTAAATAAACAGAAATAATAGACAGTCTAGAAATGCTATTCACAAGCAATAAATACTGCTTCATATGAAAGTCTTCAAATAGATGAAAAACAAACCCTAATGTATATGTAGGTCATAATTTGGTTTTCTTAGTTTCCAAAAGAATCATGAAATGGTCCTCACTAAAATGTTCACTAGATCTTTACAAAAATTCAATATCAAGATGTGTTGAATAAATAAATAAATTTTATTATGCAATTTGATATTTGCACATGGTATTGAAGTCAATGAAATTTCTGAATTTTCAAAAAGAAATCCGGCTTAACTGTTCTTTGGTGTGCAATGCATGTGAAGATTTGTCTGTGGGCAATTTTGAATTGGTTCATTCGAGCATGATCGACTAATGCAGAATGTTTCACTTAATGTAGTAATAGAAATTTAATCAATATTATCTAAAAAGAATGACACAAATGGCCTAAGATAAGAAAATTTAATCATATAATTTGTTTCTTCTCTCCAGAACTGTAATATAAATAGGCCCTCACTTAAATTACAARCATCACAAAATTCAATGTGTTATTAAACTGACAATAGAGATAGGGGGTTCTTCTAACATTGATTAAATTTCTTCATTTGAAAGGAATATTCACATTTGCATTTGTGGTAACTTTGCAAATCTTTTTCTAGTTGTGTTTCATTTTTACATTATTGAGTGGAGAATTTGAATTAATTATGGTGGTGCAAAATCATAGGATGCTTTGTCAAGATGCATGGGGTGCTTGTCAGGAGTTTTATATATTCAAGGTTTACTAATATGATATTCTTCTAAGAAGTTTGTTTGTTATTTTTGTCACTTAGCATCGTTAAGTTAACGAATATCTACAATTCATAATTATGAATTCATAGGATTTTAATTGGATGGATTTATTTTGTTCTGATTCCGTGATGCTCTATGACTAAATGGACTCAAATACCTTTGCATTTGGTCAATTCAGATTGGGGCCAATGTTTCACCGATATATGATCCATTAAATGTATTCTAACATAAATTTCAACTCTCCTAACCTCCATTGACCCCCATCTTGAACATATATCTCGAGTTATATGTGTCAATAAACTGAATCTAGATCTTGCATACCTATATTTTGAATAATAATACCTCTACAATAAAATCTACATATTAATGGTTTCTTTAAAATTATTGTTTTTAATGTGAAAATCTATTATTTTAGTTTACTTAGCTTGTCAGTGCACGAGCGAACACATGAATAGAGTTCTCTAAATTTGTTTTGAAGTATATTATACATTAAAGTTCTTCTTGAATTATTATTACTATTAATATTCTCTCTGGAGAAATTTATCAATAATGTGCAATACGTAATAACAATTTGAATATAAAAAACATTATTTGAGTTTTAAAAAAAGGAATGTTACATGATAAATGATTTCTATTCGAAAAGACATTTAGAGTTGCGAGGGTACCACTGTATAGGTTTAATTTTAGTTGCCTTAGCATTTTGTTGCTTTGGTGCGAGGAAATTTGTATGTACAAGCATAGTTCTTTTAAGATGTTTTTGTGTTCCCTTAGTATTTGATGTATGCCTTGACTTTTTGGGCTRCTTTTGGTTCGTTTTCATACGTGAGTTGTCTTAGGAGTGCTCCCCTATGGTGCAATATTTGTGCAAGGAACTATCTTTACTTATCAAACAAAACTTATTGTTTTTTGCCGGAAAGCTAGATGTAACAAGCGGTAATTGGGCATTATTCAATCAAATTTTACTAACTCGAACTAAAATATGTAATTGAAGTGGATAATGACTTCAGGGCTGGGTCAAAATTTTGAATTCTTSTTGCCATCATAAATGCAGTTTTACTTATGTCAAAAAACATAATTGACCATCTACTAATTGATATTACACTTCGCTTTAAAATTTTCTATGCTGATGCACCTTTATCTTTTCTACTACATGTAGTTTCGTTTAAATTCCCTAATCGGTTTAGTAGTATTGCAAAAAAACATTACATATTCCTACATTTTGAAATTTCAATAGTTTGCCTCCCGAATCTCTTAAGGTGAAAGACTTGGTAGATCAAGAAATCAAACTCGAGGAATCAAACGAAATTTGATGGACTGTAACATTATCATATTACAAGAAATTACTTGCTTTTTAGTTGATAAGGACGTAAAAGTTGGACATTTTTATAGTTAATTCCACCAAGAGATGACACTTTGTTGTTCAAGGCCTTTGGATGTTAGCAGCTATATTGATGTTTGAAAACATATATGAGTTATAAGAGCTCGAAGTAATGAAATTGTAGCCGCCTAGAATATACCATTTGGCAACTTGCAAGGATGCAAAAGAAAGGAACTGCTCATGCAATCAGGGCAACATCCAATTTTCAAAGATAGTGTTGTTCAAATTGTGAAGGTGGAAATGAAAAGCTACTGCGCATGGACAATGAATTTTATTTGATGGTAGATCGAGATGCAAGATATGTTGAAAGTGATTATGAACATGTTTATATCACATTTCAAGCTTTGAAATGCTGCAAAATATATGCTTTGCTACTGAGAATGAAATAAATGGACTTGGTAGTCGGGATAATGCTAAGAAAATTTTGAAATTTCAAGCATATGAGGATTTAGTAAATAAGAATCCTATTCAAATAGTGGACTTGTGTATGGAAACATCAATCTCCAGTAATACTGATATTGTCAAGAATAACAAAGATTTGGGACCTATAAGTAATGCATAACTTTAGGGTGGCAAAGCTCACTATGATGGCCTCTCCAATGATCTTCCCTAGGCYGCTGTTTTTGTAAGACTTTCTGATAATTGTGTAAAGGGTGATAAGTTATCAAATGTGGCTAACCGGMCCTAGAGTTGAAAGATGATTAGTAGTAGTTTGATTCAATGTCCTCGACCAGCAGATAAAATTAAAGTGAGCCACTTTCTTGTTCATCTTATGTTAAAATATTTCTCCTGTGCTAAAGCTTTGCTGTTCTTCTTTTGTATCAAACAATATTTTGTATTCACAATATTTCCTTCATAGGTAGCATGGAGATCCTGTACTGGAGTTTACTCATATAAGAATGGATTGATCACCCACCATTGAAGTTACTGAAATTGGATTTAAATTGGCTAGAAGGCACTCGTACAAAGATGTRAACATGAAATGGGCTAATAGGRTATGGTGCGGATTGAAGGGGTCGAGCGATCAAGCAGAATTTCRTGAGAATAAAGGTAATCAYTGGATTTAATATTGAGTCTTTTTTCACTTTATTATTTTTATGCAAGTTTTGGTTTCAATAATATGCTTTTCTTTGCAAATATATGGACACATACGGATACATACATACATACATACACATTTATCTTTATATTACATGCCTTATTTATCCTTAAAAGAGGGTCCTTGTGCATTTAACTRTAGGTACTTCAAATTAGTGAAAAATTGGCRTATGCCATTTATAGTTTTCCTTTATCATTTATGTTCATTCACCAACTCCATCTCTCTATTTCTCTCTCTGACATTTCCAAAGGTAAAGTGCAAATTGGTTAGAAGAGCAAATCGCAAGTTCGGCGTGAATATCCATGGCTAAAGGTACCTCACTGGTCACTTTTTCCATTGATTTTTGCAGAATATGTCATGATGATAATTTTCAATTTGTAAAACCTGAAAGAGTCTAGAAATGTTATTGACAAGCAAAAAATATTTTTT
>MEJB01000017.1:12065889-12110804 GCA_001752375.1 Rhazya stricta
AMMWKGKYCYYMWTKRAAWWWTYMMYTKRWTTTTWMMAAAATTCAATATCAAGATGAGTTGAATAAATAAATAAATTTTATTATGCAATTTGATAAGTAAATCTGCACCTAGTATTAAAATCAGTGAAATTTCTGAATTTTCAAAAAGAAATCCGATTTAATTGTTGTTTGGTGTGCAATGCATGTGAAGATCTATCTATGGGCGGTTTTGAGTTGGTTCATTCGAAACAAGATGGAGTAACGCAAAATGTTTAACTTGATGTAGTAATAGAAATTTAATAAATATTATCTAATAAGGATGACACAAATGGCCCAGATAAGAAAATTTAGTCATATAATTCGTTTCTTCTCTCCAAAATTGTAATATAAATAGTCCCTTACTTACATTACAAACATTAGAATGTTCGAACTRTCATTGAACTAACAAAATAGAGATGTGTTCCTCACACCTCAAAACTAAACAGCAAGTCTTACGGTGGGGACCATCATTTGAAAGCTAATGGTAGAGGTAGGGGGTTCTTCTAATATTGATTAAATTTTTTAATTTGAAAGGAATASTCAAATGTGCATTTGTGGTAACTTTGCAGATCTTTTCTAGTTGTGTTTCTTTTTTACATTATTGAGTGGAGAATTTGGAATTATTTGTTGTGGAGCAAAACCATCGGACACTTTGTGCAGATGCATGGAGCGCTTATCAGGAAATTTATATTGAAGGTTTACTATTTTGATATTCTACCATGAAGTTTGTTTGTTATTTTTGTCACTTAGCATTGTTAAGTTTACAAATATCTACAATTCATAATCATGAACTCGTAGGATTTTAATTGGAGACATTTGTTTTGTTCTAATCCTCGGATACTTCGTGAGTAAATGGACCCAAATTCCTTTGGATTTGGTCAATTCAGATTTTGACCGATGTTTCATCGATATATTATCCATTTTTAACATATTCTGACATACATTTCAACTCCCCTAACCTCCATTGACCACCATCTTGAACATATATTTGGAGTTATGTATGTAAATAAACTGAACCTAGATCTTGCATTCCTATAGTTTGAATAATAATAGCTCGGGAATAAAATCTATGTATTAATGGTTTCTTCTACATTGTTGTTTTTAATGTGAAAATCTATTATTTTAGTTTACTTAGCTTGACTGTGCACTAGCCAACACATGACAAATGATCCCTAAATATTTTTTTGAAGTATATTATACATTAAAGTTCTTCTTGAATTATTTTACTATTAATGTTCTCCCTGGACAAATTTATCTATAATGTGCAATACGTAATAAAAATTTGAATATAAAACACATTATTTTGAGTTTAAAAAAAAAAAAAAAGAGTGTTACACTATATAGGATTTTTATCCGGAAGACATTTAAAGATATGAAGGTACCACTGTATAGCCTTAGCCTTTTGTTGTTTTGGTGCAAGAAAATTTGTATGTACAAGCCCAGCTCTTTATGATTTTTCCTTCAGTATTTGATGTATGTCTTGACTCTTTTGGCCTCTTTTGGCTCATTTTCATATGTGGCTTGTGTTTTGAGTGCTCCCCTATGGTGCAACATTTGTGCAAGGAACTATCTTTATTTATCAAACAAAACTTATTATTTTTTTGAAAAGCTTGTTATAACTAGCGGTAATAGGGCATTATTCAATCAAACTTCACTAACTCGGACTAAAATATGTCATTGCAGTGGATAATGACTTCATGGTTTGGTACAAAATTTTAAATTTTTCTTTCTAGCCATCATAAATTCACTTTTACTTGTATCAAGTTACGGAATTGACGACCTAGTAATTGATATTATACTTTACTTTCAAATTGGTATGTCGATGCACCTTCATCTTCTCTATTATATGAATGTTCAATTTATATTCCATAATGGCTTTAGCAGTAGTGCAAAAAACCATTAAGTATTCATACATTCTGAAATTTAAACAATTTGCCTCCCAAATTTGCTTAAAGTGTAAGATTTGGTAGATCAAGAAATCAAACTAAAGGATTCAAGCTGGACTTGTTGGACTGTAACATTATCATATTACAAGAACTTTCTCACTTTTCATAAGAGATGGTATGAGATTTCAGTTAATAACAAAATAAAATTGGGAAAACATTTTTATAGTTAATTCCACTAGGAGATATCACTTTTTTACCAAGGCGTTTGGATGTGAGCAACTCTCAAAGAGAAAGTGCAGTTCAAATTATGAAGGTGGATATAAAAAGCACTTGTGCATAGACAATGAGCGTTATTATATGGTAGATCGACATGCAGGATATGTTGAAAGTGGCTATAGAATCCYGATAATGCTCTGACAAGTATAGAATWTCAAGGAGATGGGGATTTAGTAGATAATAATCCTATTGAAAAAGTGGACTTGTGTATGGAAATAGCAATCGCTAGTAATGCTAATATTGTCAAGAATAACAAAGATTACATGTCAGTGTTTTTTGGTTTATTATTTTTGTGCAAGTTTTGGTTTCAAGATTATGTGTGTGTTTCTCTTTCCACATATATACACCAATATAAATACATACAACACATGCATATTATCTATACATTACATGCCTTATTTATACTTAAAAAAATGTCATCGTGCATTTTTAACTATAGGTATCTCAAGTAAGTGAAAAATAGGAAAATTGCATTTGTAGTTTTCCTTTATTTGTATTAACTCACAATCTCAGTCTCTCTAACTCTCTCTCTATCTCTCAAAATTTAGAAGGTAAAGTGCGAATCGATTATAAGAGCAAATTGCAAGTTTGGTATTGAAGCATGGCTAAAGGCACTTCACTCGTCATTTTTCTCATTGATTTTTGCAGAATAGGTCATTATAGTAATTTTCAATGTGTGAAACACAAAAAATTCTAGAAATTCTATTCACAAGCAAAAATAAATATTTAATACTAAAGTATTCAAAGAAAAGAAAAACAAACCTTAATATACATGTAGGTCATAATTCAATTTTGTTACTTGTAAAAAAATCATAACATGGTTCTCGCTGAAATCCTCTCGGGATCTTTTCAAATAAAATATAAAAATTAGATGAATAAATAAATAAATTTTATTATGCAATTCAATAAGTAAAACTGCACATGGTATYAAAATCTATTAAATTTTTGAATTTTAAAAAAGAATTTTGTTTTAACTGTTCTTTGGTGTGCAATGCAAGTGAAGAGTCTGTGGGCAGTTTTTAGTTGCATCGTTTGAGCATTATGGACTAATAGAAAATGTATCACTTAAGGTAGCAATAGAAATTTAATCAATATTATCTTAACCGAAACACATAAATGGCCAAAGRTAAGAAATTTTAATCATATAATTCATGTCTTCTGTTCAAGAATGCACTATAAATAGTCCCTGAGTTACATTACAGGCATCACAAAATTYGAGGTTGCATTGAATTGGCTAACCAGAGATGTTCACCTCAGAAACCTTGAAACTGAAGGCAAGTCTTCCGATTGTGAGTCATTCTAAAGCTGACGGTATAGATTGGAAGCTTCTTCTAATATTGATTAAATCTCCTATTTTGAAAGCAAAATTTACAAGTGCTATTGTATGTTTTTGCATTAGTCAGCAGATGCATGGAATGCTTGTAGTAATTTGATATTCTACCGTGAAGTTTGTTTCATATTTCTGTCATTTAACATCATTAAGTTAAAGATTATGTACAATGCATAATGATGTATTCAAAAGATTTCAATTGGAGGGATTTGTTTTATTCTGATCGTGTGATGCTACGTGAATAAATGGACTCTAATTCCTTTGCAATTGGGGCCATTGTTTCGATATATGATCAATTTAGGGTATTCTAACATCATTTAACCTCCCCTACGCTGCATTGTTCCCCATCTCCAACATGTATCTGGACTTATATATGTAAACTGAATTTAGATCTTGCATTCCTATATTTTGTATAATAATAGCTCTACGATAAAATGTACGCGTTAATGGTTTCTTCTCAATTTTTGTTAAAATTTATCAGATTAGTTTACTTAGTTGATTGTGCCCYRGCGAACACATGAGTGGTGTTCACTAAATTTGCTTTGAAGTATATTTTACATTAAGGTTTTCTTGAATTATTATTACTATTAATGTTCTCCTTGATGAAATTTATTGATATTATGCAATAACTAATATCACTTTGGGAGATGAAAAATGTTATTTTGAGTTCAAGACAAAAAGAATGTTACAATGTAAAGGATTTGGTATTAGAAGACATTTAAAGATGCGAAGTTACAAATGGTAGCAATCCAGTACAAAACTCATGGAATAATTTTAAAATCAGGAACCAAATATATGATTCATAGACTGATATTAGCTTTTTAAGATATTCAATGACCACTAAGTTTCCATTGAATATTATGAAACTAATGAACAACAACTAAGATTCTGGATTCAATGATTCAATGCTCGGAATGATTGTGCAGATACTGGGACATAATATTTTTGTAGAAAAATTTTATGTGTCTTCAACACACACATAGACAAGTATCATCAATCATTGTGACTCATTGGGCAAACAAACTCAATAGACTTTCTTAAATCCACAAAAGCTTCCACAAGAAGTGTTTTTGTACTATCAACATGACAACTGATTGAATGCTTGGGCTTAATTTTAGTTGCCTTAGTATTTTGTTGTTTCGGTGCGAGGAAATTTGTATGCATAAGCCTAGTTCTTCTAGGATGTTTTTGGATTYCCWCAGTATTTGATGTATATCTTGACTCTTTGGGCCTCTTTTGGCTTGTYTTCCTACGTGTCTYGTATTAGGAGTGCACCCCTATGCACAAGCCTAATTCTTTTAGGATGTTTTTGGATTCTCTTAGTATTTGATGTATATCTTGACTCTTTGGGCCTCTTTTGGCTCATTTTCCTACGTGTCTCGTATTAGGAGTGCACCCCTATGGTGCAATATTTGTGCATAGAACTATGTTTACTTATCAAACAAACTTATTATTATTATTCCAGAAAACTAGACRTAACTAGCGATAATACGGCATTACTCAATCAAAGTTTACTAATTTGGACTAAACTATGTAAGTGAAGTGGATAATGACTTTACGGTTTGGCAGAAATTTTGAATTTTCTTTTGCCATCATAAATGCACTTTTATCAAGTTACRTAATTGACAATCTAGTRATTGATATTATACATTACTTTCAAATTGGTATGTCGATGCACCTTCATCTTCTCTATTACATGAAGGTTCCATTTATATTCCATAATGGCTTTTCAGTAGTGCAAAAAAGCATTAAGTATTCATACATTCTGAAATTTCAACAATTTACCTCCCAAATTTGCTTAAAGTGAGAAAGATTTGGTAGATCAAGAAATCAAACTCAAGGATTCAAGCTGGACTYGTTGTAACATTATCATATTACAAGAACTTTCTCATGTTTCATAGGCAAAGGTATGAGATTTCAGTTGATAACAACCTAAAATAGGGAAAACATTTTTATAGTTAATTCCATTAGGAGACATCACTTTGTTGATCAAGGCCTTTGGATGTGAGCAACTTTCAAAGAAAAAGTGCAGTTTATGAAGGTGGAAATAAAATGCAGTTGTACATAGGGCAAACGACGAGAATTGAACCCGTGCATGGTGGATTATTTACTGGTAGATCGACACGCAGGATATGTTGAAAGTGGCTATAGAATCGGGTAATGCTCTGACAAGTGTAAAATTTCAAGCAGATGGGGATTTAGTAGATAATAATCCTATTGAAATAGTGGASTTGTGTATGGAAATAACAAAGATTACATGTGAGTGTTTCTTGGTTTATTATTTTTGTGCAAGTTTTGGTTTCAATATTAGGTGTGCGTTTCTCTTTCCACATATATGAGCCCATACAGATATATACATTACATATATATTATCTATATATTACATGCCTTATATATACTTAAAAGAATGTCATCGTGCATTTTTAAATGTAGGTATCTCAAGTAAGTGAAAAATAGGAAAATTGCATTTATAGTTTTCCTTTATCTTGTATTAAATCACAATCTCAATGTCTCTGACTCTCTCTGTCTCTCAAATTCAGATGGTAAAGTGTGAATCAGTTATAAGAGCAAATTGCAAATTTGGCATTGAACATCCATGGCTAAAGGCACCTCACTTGTCATTTTCCTCATTGATTTTTGCAAAAATATGTCATCATAGTAATTTTCAATGTGTGAAACACAAAAGAGTCTAAAAATGCTATTCCCAAGNAAAAAAAAAAAGAAAAAGAAATCTTTGATACTAAAGTCTTCAAAGAAAAGAAAAACAAACCCTAATGTACATGTAGGTCATCATTTGGTTTTGTTACTTACCACAAAAATTCATAACATGGTCCTTRSTGAAATTTTCTTTGGATCTTTACAAATTCAATATCAAGATTAGAAATAAATAAATAAATTTTGTTATGCAATTTGATAAGTAAATCTGCACATGGAATTAAAATCGATGAAGTTTCTGAATTTTAAAAAAGAATTTTGTTTTAATTTTTTTTTTGATGTGCAATGCAAGTGAAGAGTCTGTGGGCAGTTTTCAATTGCATCATTCGAGCATTATGGACTAATACAAAGCGTATCACTTAGGGTAGCAATAGAAATTTAATCAATATTATCTGAACAGAAACACACAAATGGTCAAAGATACGAAATTTTACTCATATAATTCATGTCTTCTCTTCAGAAATGCACTATAAATAGTCCCTCACTTACATTACAGACATCATAAAATTTGAAGTTTCATTGAACTGGCTAACTAGAGATGTTTTCCTCAAACACCTTGAAATAGAAGGCAAGTCTTCCAGCGGTGAGTCATTCTAAAGTGACAGTATAGATTTGAAAGTTCTTCTAATATTGATTAAATCTCYTACTTTGAAAGGAAAGTTTACACGTGCTATTGTGCATTTTTGCATTAGTTAGCAGATGCATGGAATGCTTGTAGTAATTTGATATTCTACCATGAAGTTTGTTTCATATTTCTGTCATTTAACATAATTAAGTTAAAGATTATGTACAATTCATAATGATGTATTCAAAATATTTCAATTGGATGGATTTATTTTGTTCTAATTGTGTGATGTTACATGAAYAAATGGACTCTCATTCCTTTGCAACTGATAAATTCAAATTGGGGCCAATATTCCAATTATATATGATCTATTTAGGGTATTCTAATATCATTTCAACTCCCCTAACCTGCATTGTTCCCCATCTCCAACATATATCTGGACTTATATATGTAAACTAAATTTAGATCTTACATTCCTATATTTTGYATAATAATAGCTCTATGATAAAATGTACGCATTAATGGTTTCTTCTCAATTTTTGTTAAAATCTATTAGAAGTTTACTTAGTTGATTGTGACTAACGAACACATGAGTAGTGTTCACCAAATTTGCTTTGAAGTGTATTTTAATTAAGGTTCCTCTTGAATTATTATTACTATTACTATACTCTTTGATGAAATTTATTGATAATGTGCAATTTCTATTAACAATTTTGGAGATAAAAGATGTTATTTTGAGTTTAAAACAAAAAAAAATGTTACAACGCAAAGGATTTGCATTAGAAGACATTTACAGATGYGAAGTTACAAATGGTAGCTATCTAGTATGAAACTAATGAATTAATTTTAAAGCTCAGGAATCAAATATGTGATTCACACACTGATATTAGCTTGTTAAGATTTGCAATGAGCACTAAGTCTCCATTGAATATTATGAAAATAATGAGCAACAACTAAGATTCTGGATTCAATGATTCAACTCTCGGAATGGTTGTGCAGATAGTGGGACATAATATTTTTGTAGAAAACTATTATGCATCTTCAAAACACATAGGCAAGTGTCATCAATCATTGTGACTCATTAGGCAACAAACTCCAATAGACTTTCTTAAATCACAAAAGTTTCCATAGGAAGTSCCTTTGTATTTTCAAAATAACAACTGATTAAATGCTTGGGCTTAATTTTAGTTGCCTTAGCATTTTGTTGTTTCAGTACGAGGAAATTTGTATGCACAAGCCTATTTAGGATGTTTTTGGATTCCTCAGTATTTGATGTATATCTTGACTCTTGGGGCCTCTTTTGGCCCATTTTCGGTGCGAGAAAATTTGTATGCACAAGCCAAGTTTTGGCTTCAATATTATGTCTGTGTTTCTCTTTCCACATATTTGCACCCTACAGATACATGCAATAGATACATATTATCTATATACTGCCTGCCTTATTTATACTTAAAAGAAGGTCATCGTGTATTTTTTAACTATAGGTATCTCAAGTAAGTGAAAAATAGGAAAACGCCATTTATAATTTTCCTTTATCTTGTATGTTAATTCACCATTTCRGTCTCWGTGACTCTCTCTTTGTCTCTCAAAATTCAAAAGGGTAACGTGTGAGTCGATTATAAGAGCAAATTGCAAATTTGGCATTGAACATCCATTAGATTGTTTGCTAATTGGAATTGTGCATAAGAGATATGGTTAGAAAGCGAGGTATCATAGGAACATTTTTTGGGACTGACCTTGCCTAATTTGAATAAGTAGAACCAAATTTATAACACAAATATAAAATCCATACAGATTTGGACATAATAGGACATCATTCACATTTAGTGACTCTTTGTACTTCTAGAAAATATCAAATTTTCTAGAATTATTTCCTGCATGTACTTTAATCCTTTTGGGCACCGACTTCCACTTAATAAATTATCCAAACTTAGCTGAACCAAAATCCCARTGTCAGAGTATCATTACTTTTCTACTTTAAGAATACATCCTTTAGAATCTTACTCGAGGACACGTGTGTCACTTGATTTTAGGTTTCGAGCAAATTCTAGGAAAGCTTGGACTCAGGTGAGTCCCCTTAAAATCATTTTCTATATAAACGCATTTGAGATTTGTTTCAAAAGCTTTATAAAATATTTAAAAATATTTGAAAATGTTTTCATGATTCCAAGAAAAGCTTGTTTCACTTGCATCTCTATTACAAAACGAGCATGAAAATAGTGCGCGCATTATTTGATACGACCAACAGCACTTTTGACTTTTCCGAACCAAAAATTATTTTGCTACTATTGAAAGTACATGACTTGCTTGAAAACACTTCTTATGTTATTGACGAATAGCATTAAGTACTCAATTGGCAAGCTCTAAATAACTAGTTCGGCAGGAAAAGTACTATGCTTGGCTGGTTCCCAGTATGAGTACCTCTTGACCTACTCTGAGCGATAGTATCGGAGTGAGCCTAAATATTGGACAATGACTACGCGGTGGTAGATGATCGGGAATGCCTCAAGTAGATAGTCGCGTAATTTAGTGCCCAGATTTGGTTGTGGACACTCGTTAACCTTGGTTAGGAGTTTAACTTGGGGGCAATTGACTCCCTTGTATCCAAGCTAGCGGGGAATATTGATTGTACGAGGTGATAAGGTAGTAAATCGCATGCGTAACTGTATAGGCTTAATTTTAGTTGGCTTACCCTTTTGTTATTTTGGTGCGAGGAAATTTGAATGCACAAGCCTAGTTCTTTTAAGATGTTTTGGGTTCCCTCCGTATTTGTTGTATATCTTGACTTTGGCTCATTTTCGTACGTGTCTTGTATTATGAGTGCACCCATATGATGCAATATTTGTGCAAGGAACTATCTTTACTTATCAAATAAACGTATTATTCTTTTGTCGGAAAGCTAGATGTTACAAGGGTTAATAAGGCATTACTCAATCAAAGTTTACTGACTGGGACTAAAATATGTAATTGAAGTGAATAATGAGTTCAAGGCTGGTCAAAATTTTGAATTTCATTTTGCCATAATAAATGCACTTTTTACTCGTATCAAATAACACATGTAATTGAGATTATACATGACTTTTTAAATTTGCTATGTCAATGCACGTTTATCTTCTCTACAACCTAAAGTTTATTAAGTTCCATAATGGCTTGAGCAATAGTTCAAAAACACATTAAACATTCCTACACTCTGAAAATTCCCACAAATTTGCTTTAAGTGTGAAAGACTTTGTGGATCAAGAAATCAAACTCATGGATTCAATTGGGATTCGTAGAAGTTTGAGGAGAACTTTCTATATTCTCATTGGTAATAGATAACGTACATATATACAGAAAGGTGCCTCAATCTAATCTTTGAAATTAGGAATTCGTATCAGCTAACTAAAGTAAGATATCCCAGGATAATTACAACCGTAGATACACCTCATATCACTCTTAAAACTTTGCTACACAAATCATCAATCCCTAATTTATAGGCAGTAAATAATTTCCTAATCATCTAGCTTGATTTTCTACACTCTCTCACAAGTTGGACAATATATGTTTGTCAAACCAAGTTTAGTACTCAGTTCATTGAAGTTAGAACGATGAAGAGCTTTGGTTAATCTATCAGCTTTCTGGAATCGAGAAGGAACATGTCTTGGAGAAATTACTTTGCTTTCGATCTTCTCATTGACGAAGTGCCGGTCTATATCAACATGCTTTCTTCTACCATTGTGGACTTGGTTCTTTGTATTGGCTATGACTGATTGATTATCACATAGTATCTATGTAGGTCCATTTATATTCATCCTGAGTTTAGCTGGTATTCGTTGAAGCCAGATCCCTTCAAAAATCCAATGAGCTAMGGCTCAAAATCCAACCATAGCACCGCTGCGGGCAACAACTTRTTGCTTCTTACTATGCCATGTGACCAAATTACCCCACACATATGAATAGTAGATAAAAGTTGATTCTCGATCAGTAGGAGACATGATCAATTTGCAATCACCACTAAATCTTCATTGAATCTTTTGAAGAAACAACTAAGATTTTGGATTCAATGTTTCAACACTTGGAAAGATTGTGCAGACATTGGGACATAATATTTTTGTTAAAAAATTTCATGCATCTTCAACACACATAGGCAAGTACACTCAATCATTGTGACTCATTGGGCAAATGTAATAGCAAGTGACGTCTCCTGACAGAATTAACTATAAAAAATGTCCCACTTTTAGGTCCTTATCAATTGAACATTCATACCATCACCTATGAAAAGCGAGAAAGTTCTTGTAATATGATAATGTTACCATCCAACAAATCCTCAAGAAAATCAATTTAGACTATTAGGAATTATGTACTTTTTGTAAATTAAGGAATGAAGATTTGTTTAGCTAATTTTTAGGAGTGAAATGAGGTGTATCTACAGCTGTAACTTATCCTAGGATATCTTATCTTAGTTAGATRATACTAATTCCTAAWTTCGAGAATTAGATTGAGGCTCTTTTCTGTATATATGTACATGGTGTATTCCGGATGAGAATATCAGAAACTTCTCCTCAAACTTCTACATGGTATCAGAGCAAAACTCTGARACCTAATTCTGTTGCTGCCTCTAGTCCATTATCAAGTCTACATTCCGAGGCCTCACTATCTTCTCGTTTTCTCAAATACTCARGAATTTTCTTCCCTATTGTCAATGTAGATTCTAAACAAAATTCTTCAGTTATTGGAACTTCTTCCACTCCTTCTCCGATCTTGAACAGCCAGATCCCATTTGAGAACAACTTCATTCCTGTGACTAGCCATAAACTCACTGGTCAAAATTATCTCCAATGGTCCAAATCTATCATGATGTTCGTCAGTGGTCAAAGCCATGATGACTACCTCAYTGGAGTTGCTACTCAACCCAATTTAAATGATCYGAACTTCAATGTCTGGAGAGCCAAAAATAATYGTTAATGTCCTGGCTAATCAACTTCATGATTCCAAAAATTGGTGAAAACTTTCTACTGTATACTACTACAAAAGAAGTCTGGGGTGCAGCTCATGACATATTTTCCAATAGTGAAAATACTGTTGAACTCTTCCAAGTCGAAAGCATCCTACATGATCTCTGATAAGGGGACACACCAATTATTACTTACTTCACAACCCTCACTCGCTATTGGCAACAATTGGATCTTTTCCAATGACATGAATGGAAGTGCCCTAATATCAGTACCCATTTCAGGAAAATTCTAGAGACCAAACATGTTTTCAAATTCTTATGGGCCCTCAAGAAATCTCTTGATGAGGTGTGTGGCCTAATCCTTAGTGTTAAACCTCTACCAACTCTTTGAGATTATTTGGTTGAATTATTTTTACCTTAATGTTCCTTTGTTAAAAGTTTTTTTAATTACTTTTCTTTACAAAATATTTATAGATTTATAATATAATTGTTGGGATATATGTCTCATTGATAGTGCAACAATATACACCATACTCAAGTATATGGAGTATTCTCTCACTTGAAGATGAGATAGACAAATATAAATATTATAAATGATAGTGTAAAATTGGTTTAGTGTTCTTGGATATATATATTTATCTAGCAAGGAACAAACTTTATATGCATTTATTGTTTCAGAAAAACTACCATATTTTTTWTCCTAGAAAGGGACAAAATTTATTTGCAATATTTTCCTTAAAGTTCCTAACAAAGTTATTAAGTTTTAAGGATAATCGCAGAAATGGTATCATATTAAGGCAATTAAAAAAGTGGTTCAAATATTTATGTATCACCACTATAGTCTCTTTCAGGAATATACATTGGAGAAACTWGTGTCTCTTTCCTCGAAATTGTATAATGTCAAGATTAATGCACTTCAAGTGCCATCTCGTAAACTAGAAATTTACTTGTAATCCAAACATTCTTATTATATGACATAATACCAAGTCATACTAAATCCATAATGATGCGAAAAATAGTTGAGAATTCGCACGATCACCCATTGAAAAATAAAAAAGTGTTTAACTCAAATAAATTCCTTTATGTTGCTTGTTTTCAAGGGAAATTGATTATTAGACAATCACTAGACAAAAATCCTACATTTTTATAATAGATTCAGGGTGATATATGTGAGCTCATTTATCCACCATGTGRTCAATTTAAATATTTAATAGTTTTAGTTTATGTGAATTTATTATCAACTGCAACATGAAGTTTGCGATATTATCAACTGCAACTATAAATTTGTGAGATTACTTACGCARATAATTCAATTATGGCACTTTCAAACCATCAATTAAAAATATTCATTTGGAGAATGCTGTTGTATGTCCATCCCATGTTTTCGAGCTTATTTCATGTCAAAGGATTATTGTTGAACATCCTATAGCTTTTGTTCACATACAAAATGGTTTAGCTTAATATTGTATTAAATAGTTGCAGCTRATTGCTAGACCATTGCAATGAGAACAGAACTTCCTACAAATGCATGGAGATATGCTATTTTACATGAAGCAACAATGGCATATATAGGGACAACTGGTTATTATAAATTCTCTCCTTTGAAATTGGCGTTATGAGCTAATGAACTGGAAGTTCAAAGATTATCTATTTGCAAAGAATAGGAATTGATGTGTCTAATGCTTGTATGGATACAACAAGAATTATTAAAATCATATTTATCATCGATAATTGTTTCTATCCGGATGAAAGTCTAAGCAGGACAATATGTTGATATACTAGCTAATATTATAAAACATATTAGAAATATAGTAGTGATTCTAAGGCACATTAGAAACAAGGCATCCTCTTGATTATAAAGCTTSCTAGAAGCATGACCAACCTCTTAGTTGTGATAAAAAACCTCCACATATTGTTGCATGTTTGTTTTATTGATGTTGCTACAGATAGACTAAACCTGAGAAGTAGATCCCTTTCAGAGTAAAAAGGGAAATTAAAACTAAGAAATATTTTGATTCTTGAACATGAATTTTCTCCCCTTGGAATTGTCCTTTTATCTTTCTAGATATGCAGCAGTTTAGGTGAATATTGGAAGATGTTATATCTTTTTTGCTTACTGTTTTACTTACGGTAAGAATTTTCCTGCACATGAAATCTCCAACTCACGGAAATAGTTTTTAACTGTGCATTTTTGTTATTCCTCTCATCTGAATGATAGCTATCTGTTTATTGTCAAATCATTTACTATTTTTGGATGTAAAGAAGATTGGCCCTCGCTAGCATCCYAGGAATGCTCAGAGGCAATTTGATRTGAAACTATGGACTCTTTTTGTATCGCATCTTTGTAAGATTGTTAAATTAGTCTCAAAAGACAATTAAACATTCCATATACTCTATTATTATAAGTCTCGTATATATAATTAGAAAATATTATCAAAACTTCAAATTTGATRCATCAACAAATTTTTACTTAATAATTAATAGATGAGTGAAATTTCCACTTCTCCAAAATCTTGATTGCCATGCCCCATATCTAACAAGCTCAAGCCATGATATGCATTGAATTCATTTTTGGCATCCTCAGATCTTTTTCTTCATACATGAAAAGTGTACAGCAGTAATTTTCAAAACTTTGGCTTCCTGAAAAAGAAGAAATTAAATATCAGAAGTGATCTATTGATCTCAGGTAATTTTGATAGGCAAGAAGCTGTAGTCCACCTGATCTATGTTGTTGCAGTATATCAATTTTGGACCTTTTTGATTGGTAATAATGGCAGATAGGTCCTGATTAATAATTGAAACTTTCATATTTTTCTATTCTGATATAAAATGATGGTTACGACTTACTCTAGTTTGACAGAATTCTTCTCCTCAACTACTTCAAATTTCGAATTTCGATCCACATAATAGTAAAGTGTATATCTAGAGCACGATTAGAGATGTACTTACTGACGTGATAAGTCCTACAGAACAACATGAATGTGTCATGTCAATATATTTTTCGAATCATATAAATTGAATTTGAATGACGGCGCATAATATCATTTCAAGAAATATTTGATTTTTTGATTATAATTTCATGTAAATTCTTCAATATTTGACATTTTCATGACTTTTTTCAAATACAAGTTAACTTGGCTTGAATACAAAATAGACCATTTTCTACTAATCATAATTAAAAAGATTCTCCAAAGGAAATCCTTCAATACCCTACTAGATTATAACTCTAGAGAMGATAAACATCCTTGAAAGATAATGGGATTATATTCTCAAAATGGTCATATTTAGAAATTAAATAAAGATGGACAAGAGATGTTGATAAAGAAATTCAAGTTCCTTAAGTAATAYAGAGAGCTCTTGATATCATAGATGATAATGAGGATGTYGAGCCAAAATCAATTGAGATTGTCGACATAGACATGATTGGTCAAGATAAAGAGATGCAATTGAGTCATAATTAATCTTATTTTCAAAACGTGAGATTCTTGGACCTGTAATCTTAGCACTAGAAGGTGTAAGATCAATTGCCTATAAATGGGTATTTATATGTGAAAAAGAGATGAAAATAATGAAGTCGCGAGATAAAAAGTCCAACTAAGGCTCAAGGTTTTTCACAAAGACAAGGTATTGAATATATAAAGAAACATATTCACCTATAATGAATATAATTACATTCAAATATCTAGTAAGCTTAGCAATACATGAAACCTTGATATGCATTGATAGATATAGTTGGATATAATCACTTTTATTTATGCTGATCASTAGACTGTGACATTTACATAAAAATTCCTRAAAGATTTAATTTRTCTGAAACATTTACTTGAGAAAATCATTCCACCAAATTGCAAATATCCTCGTGCGGATTAGAATAATCTAAACGTATTTGATATAATCATCTCAGCGAATATCTGTAAAATAAGRGATCTAAATATAACGATGTCTACCCTTATGTTTTTATTTWAAAAAAACATATATTAGATTTGCAATTGTCGCAATTATATTTATTTAAATCTAACTGAGAYTCCTTAAGAGTTCAACAAAATTGCAGATTACATGAAAAATATATTTGAGATGAAATGACAAAATTTGTCTTAGTTTACAACTTAAACATTTCTCCAAGAATTATTTGTTCATTAATTCAAATATATAGAAAAAGTAACAAAACAATTTATATWGATAGTGCACATCCATCGATATTACTTATGGTTGTTACATCACTTGAAGTGATAAATATCATTTTTACCCACTTGACGATGTGAAAAAAATTCTTAGTCCTAAAGTACCATACCTTAGTRCAATTGATACTTTTTTGTGTAAATCTCCTTGCAAGTTATAGTTCTCTAGGAGCACTACATTTTGGAGATTCATTAAGCAAACAATAAGAGTTAGATGTTCAAATAATTTAGAAATTATTGCAATTCATRAGCTTATATTGCACAATCAAAAGGAGGCTAAATCAAAGTAGATAGAACAAAGCATATTTCTCTAAAATTCTTCTACGCGCACGAGCTTCAACAAACTCACTCAAGTGAAGAAAATTGATTCCTTAGATTGGAGTGCGTCGAATCAAAGACACTCAGTGATCATCTACATTACTGGGAGTAGCTTACTCTTTTTCCTTTATTCAGCTTTTGTCACATTGGATCTTCCTGAAAAAGTTTTAGCGAGACATCAATTAATACTCCAACATCAATTGTACTATTTTTTTTTAGTTTGGTTTAGTTTTTGCCCACTGAGTTTTACTCGAACAAATTTTCGCGAGGCAAATATTTTATAGATTAGTCATTCAAGGGGGCGTATTGTAAATAATTATTTGTAAATGGTTTTCTTACCCTTGAAACCCTAGAAGCTCTAGGTTTAACTTTTATAAATAAAGGGTTTTATTTCAAATCAAGGTTAATGATAATCAGAGTCTACACATTCCTCTYTACTTCTCTTCCTTCTCTCGATAATATTCTCCTCCCTTCTCCTTCTCATATTATAATATATTATTCTTTAATTATGTTTAAACTTTTTCTTTGTATAATGTACATGTAATGATCAAATGGATAATATGAATTTATTTATATTTAACAATATTTTATATTCGTTTCTTATTTGTAAAATTATAATTTGTCAAATAAATTATATAAAAAATATTTGTAATCATATTCAAGTAATATCATCAATTCCAACATCAAAAGTAATTCTACATATTTTAGCAAATGATTTATCTTTCGATTTTGGCTTCATTTGAAACTCTGGAATGGAGAGCATTTCAATCCATTTCGAAGGTTTTCAAATCTTCTCCTCCACTCTTTGTTGTATCTTATGCTACACTTATAAGAATCTAATATGCTTATACCAATTCGATTTCTAGTAGCATCATTCTCAGCAACTTAGCCTCCAGTTAATATTACTAAATAKTTGATTAAAAAAATTGATAATTCGTCTTTGGTTTACCTTTTGCTTCATTCTCGGAAAAGTTTTAACTTTTGTACTTGATTAATATAGGATTTAAAATGTTGATATATCACAAATCAATTGATAAATAAATTTGATCCAAAAACACTAATTTATGCTCGATTATATGTTTTGCAAAAATAAACAGACACATCAATTTAAATATAAAATTATAGTCCCTATTTTATATACAACTATTTCCATAAAAGTTTCATTCACCTTATAATTATAGAGGTGTATAAAAATAGATGATCATCATGGAAAAGTCTRCACAATCAAATAAGTTTCCTTTCCTTATTATATTTTTAAAATAGATAACTGAAAATGTGTTTAATAAGAATTAGTCTTTGATAAATTCTAAAATTCGATATCAAATCACGTCTATTTCTTATGACCTGTGCTTGTGAAGAAATATCTTGAAATACAAAAAATTATAATTTGCATATAGTTTAAACATGATCATCTACATAAAACTTTACCATTGTTTCGCTCAAAATCGATCATTCTATTGTGATTCATATGATGTACATGCTTTAAAATTACTATTTCAATCATAATCAAATTTCCTTTATAAATTACCAAAGTAATATTCTGATACCATAATCAACATCATGATTGAAATAAAGAACAAAGTTAATATTCTTTTTAAATTCACTCACTATATGTCACCAATGTGCTTTAGTGTACCAGAAATATGATGAATGAATCAATATTTTTATGCCTGTAATTTCGTTAAACTTAAATTTTAAATTAATATAAACTTCGAAAGTAGAATATATTAAGCATTTGATTTATAGATTTGCRTGTATATAGAAACATAAATGAACCTTTATAATCATTTGAAAATCAATGCATTCAAGGTGTTAGAATCTTTATTTTGATTTTGTTTGTCTATATATATATATATATATATTGATGAATAGGGACTTGTATAGTTTCTTTATATTAAAGTATGAATAAATTCTCAAGATTTATTTTTATTTATTTTTGGGACTTTTATGTCCAGCCATGCATTTTTTCATGAGTATAAATCTCTTGCCTCAAGCGGAAATATGTTACATAAAGGGCAGTATCATAAATATGTATTGTAGAAGCAGCCAAATGTGTCATATGCAAGATTAGTTGGAAGCTTCATGTATGTACAAGTTTGCACCATATCAAATATAGCTTTTGTCAACATGTTATTCAAGTATAATCAATCCCTGGACATGAACGTTGGATGGCAAGGAAGACAAGCGTTGATGTATCTCAAACATCAAGGGATTACAAGGTAATTTACAGAAAACTTGAAGATAAGGAGTTAGGAATAGAAGGTTATGCAGATGTAGCATATAAGCAAGAAATTGATGACGTAAATTCTTGTTTAGGTTATATATTTTTGCTTGCTAGATATGCAATTTCATGGAAGATATTAAAGCAAACTTTGACAACCCCATTAACTTTTGAAGCAGAATGTATAACAGTACATGAAATTAGTTGAGAAATTATGTCTAAAGCTGCAGTTGTTGGAGTCAGTCAAGATGCACATAACTATTTACTGTGACAATTCTTCTGCATTACCCTTTTGAAAGAATAATTGGAAGACTTCTCAATCCAAAAATATTGATGTCAAGAATTTTTCAATCAAAGAGAGTGATTAACTATGAGATCGAGATTATCTAGGTAGACACCAAAGATGAGTTAGTTGATCCTTTCACAAAAGCCCTGTCAGTGTCAGATTTTATCGAACATGTTAAAGTCATGGGGATCTTATAAAATTTAGATGCTGACTTGAACTATCAGCATTATATGACATATCTATAGTATTATATATGTACTAGCTATGAATTTTCTCACTCTCCTGTATCAATCAAAGTACGAAATGTATATATATAACTTCTTTAACACTTTCTCTTCTAACTTAATTAGCTATCCCGATAAAATATAACGCATATCCTAATATTAGTCGTAAAGTAGTAAATGTACTTGAAGATTTAAAATCGTTTGTATGAGTGGATTAATTGGTGTAGCTAATGTATCAATTTCCAGTCGTTAGGCTCAACCAAAAATCCACATGCATTGGGCATATTTCGGGTTAGCATTGACTCATGACTAACTACAAACAAAATTAACTTAATAAAGCTAAGACGACCGAGTCACTAACTCCATGACTAGGTAGATGGGTAACCCTTCCAATGGAGATTCTTTAATTTAAATTTATTCATAAATATTCAAAATTCTGCGAAATGCGTGCATCTCTCAAGTTTCCAGAACTATGACAAAGCCCATACTATGCTGCCTTGCTTTACTCGAACAAATTATAATGACTAAATGATCAGCAAATATGAGAGTAGGACAAAACTAGAGTCAAAACGTGAAATCAACCCAACATAGAAGAAGAAGCCATGCCCGACCATCGATGCAGGCTAAAATATAAAAGCAGAGCACAAATGGTTGTACTACTTCGGCAACCCTTTAGGTAAAAGGCAATTGAGATGAAGAATAATCAGAAATAAGCTCAGATACAGCAAAGAGAATATTGCAAGTTCTCTGATTTTTCAGTTTTCCTTTTCTGTTTTCACCCTCTTTTGGGTCGAGGGGAACAAGAAACTTCATCAAATCTTACATGCTAAAAGAGTAACTAGGATCCTCAATTCCCTTTAATTTTAGGTATAGTTAAATTCTCCATTTTACTTTTGTTTCTATTTTTCAATTCCATCTTGATCCATACTTATTTTTACATGCTAAAAGAGTAACCAGGATCCTCTATTCTCTTTAATTTAGGTATGGTTAAAAGTGACATTCCAATTGCTAAAACATGACATAAAAAAATAAAAAATATATTCATATTACCTTGTTATATTTGTCAGCTAAACAAATAGATAAAGACGAAACCGATACGATGGCAAGTTCCACAATGCCATTCGTCAGTGCATTTGACATGACTCCTGAGTTAACACATGGCACAATTTAAGGGAAAAAATTAAAAACTTAGGCTTGACGATGTAGCTAATTTCATTCTGGGATTCATATACGTAGGTCGACTCACGCACCAGTTCAACAAAACTGATCATGATTTACACCCCGTGCCGACGTGAAGACAGCCTCTATGATACTCATTTTTCAAGAATATTTTGCTCCGTATGGTCATTTTGATTGACGGTGACTTTACGTGGGACATGTATCCTCCTCGGTGAAATAATAAAAACTTTGTCGGAGGGATATATCTATATGAAAATAATAAAAATTTAACTCAATGGGAAACCATGTATACAATTAATTAAAATGACAATAATGGTCATAGTAATAATAATAATAATAAATAGCGATAATATTAAGAAAGACCTTAAATTTACACTCTTGTATTTCTATTTCCATGCTTTAATAAAATCACTATTATTTCTAACTTTTACAAGATCAATGTATTAAACTTTAGTATTCACAAATTACCTTTTCAATCGGTTTAAATAAAGGAAATTCTTTAAAATCCTTGCTCCATTTCAAGAAGAGTGATACTACCATTTCAAAGAGATATTAAAAACAAAAAAGGTAAGCTTAAATAGTTCTAATTTGTGTTTTTTCTTCAACTACTATTCAAAAAATATAATTTCTATAATTAATGTTAATAAATAAATTAAAAAAGAAGAAAAATAAACTCTTGATTTGATGATTTGGAGTGTCCCAAACTTTTTTATTTTAAATAAAAATGATTTATTTACTAGTAGGTAAGAAGTATRAAAATAAGAATTTTAAGTAGGTTTAAATCATTGTTAGGCTTACGAGGAGGATAATATAGCTTTGTATATTCTAATATACTTTCATTCTCCTAATACCAACCAATAAGAGCACGAAAAATATATATCTTAATTACTAAAATAAAGGAGAAAAATGTATTTGAAAAGGTAATGATATATACTCTTATTTGTGTTAAAGAGTGAATAGAAGAGAGTGTAGGAAAATGTACTAAAATATCTTCATCGGTAATATAAGAATGATAAAGTCAATAAATTTATCTTAAAGAAGTCAAGAATATGAATGACTAAATAAGAACCTATTATTTAGGGGTGTGAATTTAGAATTTAGGAGTGCAGAGAACCCCTTGCTAATAGTAATAATAATAATAATGMTGGTGATAATTACATTAACTTTATAATTGAGAAGGTGCGGAATGTTAAGAATGGAAAAAACTCGTATCGACTAAATTCCTATGGTTGCTGCTTTGGTATGATATTTTAAAAATTCAAAGGATTAATTGTCTCTGAAGGTGTTCTTGTTTGATTTATTATTTATTATAAATTTTAATTACGATATTTACCTTTTCATGGTTTGATATATTAAAAGTGATCGAAATCGATCCTAATGACTAATATATCATATAAATAATGAAAATATTAAATAACTAAATTAACGTTACGTCATTTTCGGAAAAATGTCTTTAAGTTTCTGGGAACAACCTGTTTCAAACTTTTATTAAAAAAATAGGTGAAAGAAAAAGGAAAAGAGTTGAAAGCATTTAGCTAGGAATAACTTCACTATGAACAAACATTAATTAAAATCTGAACAGGGAAACCAACCTAGTGTTATGGCCCTTAAGGTTGCATGTGATAGATTCCGTCTCTTCTTTTTAATCTTTCTTGTAAGTTTATTGTAAATATATTATAAAGTTTCATAAATAAGTTAAATTATAAAATTAAAATATTAAATTATTCTTCTTTTGATTACTTCTTACAACACTTAATAAATGAATTTTAATAATTCAAGTCAAAATTTCAACTCCAATTATTGACCACCTCAAACACAAGGTTTGACTACCCAACTTTTTCTCATAAACGATATTTGATCAAATTAAATGTAATTATCAAGTACATTTCAACTAAATTTCTACTAATATTGATAGTAAAAATTTTTATTGAAAATAGTTATAATCATTAATTGATTAATTAGAGATAAAGGTAAAATTGAAAAAAGTATAATAAATACTGTCTTAATTTTATAAAATGACAAATACTTAAAAATTAAAAAAAAACAACCTTAAGAGACAAAAAAAAAAAAAGAAAAAGGAATGACTAATTACTAAAAACTTAGACTACGTTCTGTTTGCATTTTCGTGTTAAGTTTCCATGTTCAGGAAAAAAAAAAAAATCATTTTTCTTTTTTAGGGGTTGTTTTCATATTTGCCAAAATGTGTTGCGGTTGTTATTTCTGAAAATTATTTTTAAAAATAAAAAATTAAAAAATACGTTTAGTTTAGAATTAGACAAAAAGTGATTATTTTAATTGAATCTACTTGTAAATTAAATTTTACGTACTATTAGTTAATATTAGAATATTTTTAAATCAAAATTAAGTACAAATTTTGTTCCTATTTCTAAAAATACGTTTTTAGAAATACATAAGACAAAACATTTTTTATGTTTTGAAAAATTAAATATAAAAAAAATCCCAAAAACAGATAAATGTCTTGTTTTGAATTAACTCGGAAATTTAGAAAAGCATCTTATTGTATCAATTTTGTTACCTTATCCTTATTTATTAAAGATAGGTCTTGCAATTATTGATTGCCTATATTCCATTTTAAAATATTGTCAATGACCAAAAGTACATAGCTGACATGACATCAATAGAATCTATGGATCGATAGTAAAATAACTTCGTCATTCTATATCCTATATAATGACAATAAATTTTTATCAAAATTATTTCATTGGTGATAAAATAAAATGTTATCACTAAATAAACATAATTTAATCACAATAAAAAATCGTCACTGAAATTTATCAATGAAAAATTTCCGATTCTCAATAGCATTGGTGGGAACGAGTTAGTTCCAACTCTCACTGACAACAATCACAGTCCTCACTAAATGTGAATTTGTTTTATTCAATTAGTAACAACATAAAAATGTAAAAATTTCATCATTATACTGATTATTAATTACAAAATATTTTGTTGTCACGGAGTTCCCAGTGATATAGACAAGATGACTYTTAGTATGGATGTTCATATTAGATAAAATATTGTCCCTTATTCCCTAAACGATAAGTTCATTCTATCCTAATATATGTACGTCATCTTATCCCTTTGTATTTATTTTGCTCCATTTTTAAGTTYAGGACTTCATGTAYCATGACCTCTATATCTATATAGAAGTCTTAAGTGACTCTTTGTAAAACCTTTAAGAAGTCATAAGAAAAATCAAAATAATAGCTCACTCAGTTCTCATCTACTTCTCTATGTTCCTTTTATATTGTTCTTTTGATACTTCATCTAGGTTCCAGCTTTGTTACTTTATTCAAGTTCTAGTTTCATTAAATTCATAATATGTTATCAGCACGAATCTCTAATGTTGTAAAGAGAATCTAGTTAACGTAAGGTAACTTTTACTTATATTAAGTTTATTTCATGTCTAATATTACTAAGATCAAATTTATAGTTCTTGACTTTATCGGAAAGATTATATGTCATTGGTTCTAGATTTTGAAATTCATCTAAATGCTAATGGCTTTGGTAATGCTATCAAAGAAGGAAATAGTGCATCAACACAAGACAAGGCTAAAGCTATGATCTTTCTCCATTGCTATCTTTATAAAAGTATGAAAATTCAATATGTTTTGCTGAAAATCATTTGTCCTTTAAAAATTATTTAAAAGAAAAGTATGACCACCTCAAGATGGTTGTGCTTCCAAAGGCTCGTTATGACTGGATACATTTGCGACTTTAGATTTTAAATCCATAAATGAGTATAACTCTGCATTGTTTCAAATTAATTCTCAATTGAAGTTGTGCAAAGAAAATATTACTAATGCTGATATGTTAGARAAAATATTCTATACATTTCATGCCTCGAATATGTTCATGCAACAACAATATCGAGAAAAAAAAATTTCAAGAGAGATTTTAGTCTAATTTCATGCCTTCTTATGCCTAAAAAAAATGATGAATTATTGATAAAAAATCGTGAATTCCGAGYAACTGACTCTGCCCCATTTCGTAAAGTGAATGCAACTAGAGGTCATAAGTTCTTATCACGAAAAAAGTCGTGGTAGAGGCTAAAGATGCGGTCGTGGTCACAGTCGTGGAAGATATATTCCTTATAATCATGGTGGTTATAATAATTCATCAAATTCTAGAAATATAAATTGACTCCAGAAAGAAAAATAGAAGMGATGACTCCATAAATCAATGAGGAAAAATGCTATTGATGAGACATGCAAGGGCATTGGTCTCATACTTGTTGTACGATCAAACATTTGGTGAACTTTATTAAGCATTGCTTGGTAAGAATAATAAATTTATTGAGGCAAATTTCACTTCTCAACATTCTGATGATGCTAATATTGATGCTATTCATGTGAATGTGACACATTTAGATACAACTAATTTCTTTGAACATCCTAAAACAAGAATCAATCATTTGATTGGTGATGGAAATGTTGATAAATGATAAATGATTTTACTAATTTTCTAGCTATTGATATATTTACATATTCTATGTAAATATTAGTTYTTAATGAAGTTAGTATATTATTGAATATTTGTAATTTTATCATTCTAGTACTTAATCATTTTGACATATTATTGATCAAAGAACAATTGTGAAGATATATGCCTCATTAACAGTGGAACAATCCACTGAACAGAGGACGGTCATGCAGTTAAGATCTRCARAGGCAAATGACWGGATAAACCACCGGCTAACGAGCGATGAACGAAAGAGGAGAATGGAATCGCCGAAGAAGGAACGAGTTTACAAAGGATTTGATCGAAGTTACAGAGAAGGAATTAGGTTTTTCTTTCACTGAAGGTAAATCAGGGAAGTGAAAACGGGTTTTTTTCTCTTAAGTTTTTACCACGATCACATTCTCTGAATGCAAGGATAGCAAAAAGATCCCAACACATTTGTGAAATGTGTAGGTTTAATTCCAATGCCTTCACTTAATGCGTAGGATTTAACAATGGAACAAACGCATTTCATGAATGCGATGGTTTTCTACCAATGGACTCSGTGAATGYGATGGGTTCATTAATGCCATCATTTCYACAGTATCATCTAAGCGTCCTTTCTGAAAGGATGCCCATTTTGAGAAAAACCCCAAATATGAGCTATATTTCGTGCCTGAAGAATTAAGCGCTGAGGTTTGTCAAAAATCTCAACAAGTATAAAGTATGACTTCAAATATATATATCGACATATTCTTACAGAAAATGACTAGAGAATGCAAGAAACAACTTTACACACGTGCTACAGCGAGAAAACATATAGAACAATAARAAGATCAAATTTATTAAGGCCTTGTTTAAAAAATGTCGAGGAAGAGAAAACACCGATGTCTCTGAAGGCAAAAAAGACTCCATTCATGTTCTTCCTGTAAAATAGTCTTTGCCATTTGCACGTTTTATGCAATGCATAACATTCTCCAGTTATACTTCACATGTACTCCAATACAAATGTTATGATGCAAAGTGAATTATATCTCCAGAAACAACATTGATCATTTTCAATAAAAAAATGGTTATAGATAAAAAATAGCATTRATAARCTCAATCAAAAATGGGTCACTATACATATCCAATTAAATAAGTAGGCAGAGTCCATTTCAAGTTAGATAGCACAATATGCCAAAAAGATTTGCATGATCATTGCAACTATAGCTGCAATTCTGAAGCAATTATGGACAAAACTTTCMAATAATTTCATTACCAAAAAATAATCAGCACAATTAATTGAGAGAATAGAGCCAAATGCCTTAGCCAAACGCAAACAAAATTGTGTATTGCTAATCAGACAGTCTTAGCCAAACACAAACAAAATTATATCATAGCCTTAGCCAAACAATTTTCTATTGCTAACTATTTTCCACTGCCTTAGCTTCTAATATGCCTTAGCATTAGATAACAAAYAAATGATCGTAAATAGGTTAAGTGATACAATCCAGCTTGCAAAGTAGTGTACCAAAAGATTTAAATAAAACAACTGAAATATATTTAACTAATATTGATTCAAATAGATAACATGGGATCAGTAAATATAGTTATTATACATCATCCATGGAACCATAATATATGTCATTTGAAAAGGATATTTTCACCCCTAAAAGCTTCAATAAGAAACATATGTTTAACTAGGCACCTCTAGTGGTATTTTACTACTAGTTTCAAATAATTCATAGGGCCTCTTCTGATTGGCTTAAGTAGGCTGATCCAATATCTCATTTKCAAACCCAAAATCTTATTTGAAAGTAGAAGTAAAGTACCACTGGACTACTGCTTAATGAAGCTTTTAAGATGAAAGTATCGTTTTCAATAGCTTTTCCAAAGGCAAATTGGAATGCATCTGTAGCCCCAAATGGCCCTAAATTGGAATGCATCTGTTTTCAAATGGCAAAGCATAGCTACTGCCTTAGCCCCAAACATATAGCATTAACCAACAACATCAAGCTTGCATCAGCAGATTTCTACACCATAAGGACAAAAAACCTTATGCTAAAAGCTTTGAAACAAAAGACAAACCTTATGCGTTCGGGTTGAAGGGATTGAATGGCCAGTGAACCTACAACTCTGAGCAGCGAAGGAGGTAGGCAATGTCAGGTGAGATCGAGCGGTGAACGAACTGGCGTTGTAGTCGAAGAAGGGGGAAGGATGGCATTACGGTCGAAGATCTAGATGGTGAAGGACCAGGCGAATCACCAGCTAACAAGCAGCTAACGGACGGCTATGAGCAACGAACGGACAGCTATCGAGTAGCAAAGAAGGAATGGGTTTACATAGGAGAAATGATCGAAGTTACAAAGGAGAAATTAGGTTTTCACTGAAGGTAAATCAGGGAAGTGAAAATGGATTTTTTTCCCCTTAAGTTTTTACTACAATCACATTGTCTTAATGCGATGGTAGCAAAACAAAATCCAACGCATTGGTGAAATCCGTAGGTTTAATTATATAGCATTCATTTAATGCATTGGGTTCAATGAAAGACCAAATAAAGTTGTGAAATGTGATGATTTTCTAACCAACGCATTCAATGAATACGATGGGTCCATTATTACTACAATTTTTATAGTTCCGTCCATTATGAGCATCATTTCTTTTGAAAAAAGACCTTTCATAATAAGGACTGAGTATTTTGCCAGAAACCTAAGTGCAAGAAGCATCCAATTTAAGTAATTCCATTCTACTCGATCACAAGCTATGCCCCCTGTATAAAGATGTCTTGATTAAAGTATRAGAGTATATAATATYCGTCAAGTTGAGTTCATTGTAGACCACATATTAAATTTCTCTTTCCTTTTTGTGAAACGTGAAATTTCAGAGTTTTGTACATTTTGTGGATTCTTTTATTCTAATTTGATGAATACAACTGTGTTCTTTCAGTCATAGACATAGATTAACTTAAGCGAATTTGCTAACATCTCATATAATGTGTAATTTACTCTCATAATTCATTTTTTATTATTGTCATTGAACAGAAATAGGGAGAGTTATATTATTATAGTAAATCAGCCTAAATGCATGGCTAAGTTAATTTAGTCAAAACTTGAGCAGGAATGTTCTTTATGTCGGTACAAAGCCTTGTATCCAAAGAAAGAAAATGGTGAAAATAGACCATATCCAAAGTAGACACCTTACCAAGCATAGAAACTTCCTCATAATATGAGTACATTTTCCTAGTAACAATTGTTGCGGTTAAAAATATTATAGTTTTATTAATTTATTAATGGTTTAATTTGTTTAGAATTTGATTATGATTCATTTGATATTGACGGTTGTCATATTTGATTACAGCAGGTTTCATGGAGAAAGTTTAACTTAGCTTAGGTTCCAATAGAAAATTTTAAAATTTAGCTTATCATGATAACACTTTGATTTTTGTTTCTCAAGTTTCAAAAATCAATTGTTTGGATGGAGCAATTCGTGACTTTGATGAAGATTGATGTTCAAATTATTTAGGTTTTTAGGTTTTTTTCCTTGATTGCTGATTTTTTTTTTTTTTCAGATTGTTGATTTCCTTATCTTCTTTGTTGATTAGATTGTTTATTCAACTCCTTTACACTAGTCAGTCAGGTTGTTTTTTTTACCCTTTCTGCTGATCAGATTGATTTCTTCCCCTTTTGTTGATTAGATTGATATCTATCCCTTTTGCTGATCATATGTTTAGGTTTTGTTGTCGAATATCAGATTGTTTTTGAAGACAGACTTTGTTTGGAAGGTATATTGTTTTTTGAAGGTAGATTGTTTCTAGAGGGCAGATCTCTTTTTGAGGGCAGACCTCGACTTATTTTGCATCGTTCTAGATGACAGATTTGTTTTGAGTTTTGGATAGTTTTGGAGGGCAGACCTCATCTTCTAGATAATACTATTTGCATTATTTTAGTTTTCATTTTCTAATTGGCAAACTCTCGATGATTACATCATCGTGAGTTTGAGAATGAGTGTTAGAAATATTATAGAGTTATGGATTTAGTTATGATTTGGTTTGTTTAGAGTTTAATTAGGATTCATTCGGTCTTAGCAGTTGTTATATTTGATCACGATATTGGTTTGGCAGCCTATAAATGGGATCTTTATATGGTTATTACGTAAGAGATTACATTATATCATATTATATTGGATCAATAAAACTTTAATCTTCCATTTAAATTATTTAACAGTTGTATCATCCTCAAGCACAATGCRTTGAACCCTAGCTAAAGAAAGAACCWTAGTATTAACCACAAATTCTTGAGTGTTGCGCATTTTTCAAATTATCTAGTTTATTATCGAAGATTTATTTGTTTAAAATCTTGGCATTAAAAACAACATAATTAYGAAGAAATATATTAAAAACTAAATATGCATTGCAAAAGTGTCATTAGATCCCTATTCTCATATCTTCTTTATCTTCACTTTTTCAGCCTGCAAGCTTCTTGCTTTCATAAAGAGATGATGCGTCTTTTATCGTTTTCTCTTTTTTCAACATTTAGGTTAAGAAGATTTGGCCCGTGAGGTTTTATTCACTTGCAATATATGTACATCACTTACATTTTCAGTTTTGTGGATTGAATTGAGAACTTTGGTACAACTACGAGATCAATGACAATTGAGTTTTCACTTTCATTTGTCTTATCAAAATACAGGAATTTTTGCATCACATATATTACAATGCAGCCATAGGATGAAACACCTCGTAATCATTCTAAAATCCTCCGTAGATCACAACAAAGCAAGGCAAAATAGCCTTTGGATTGAAAACATACAATTCATCTAAATTAGAATAAACCCCTGATGAACTAGCCACTGAGTCATAGTCCTCAACACTACCCTCTAAATGCTTCTTTACTCTTCCAGCAATCACTCTGCAGACCAACATTGCCCTCTTGTCATCCTCTGATGCCACTCTTGCACTGTCGTGGGCTTTTCCGCTCGTTGCGGTCGTTAGTATGCCTTTTCCGGTAACCCCTGCTGATGCTGTGTTGTCGCCAGAGACTTTGAACCCATGTTTTATGATGCTACAGACACTGCAATGTGGGATCGAGTTGCACAAGTTTGAAGAGCCATTTAGGCCTAGTGAACACATGAAGGTTGTGCAGTGGAACCTTAGGAGTTCATTCCCATCGGCAATACAACGCGGATGTTTCTTTGGGAGCTTTGTAGCCTTTGCTTTGATGATGTCTCTGTATTCTTCAAATCTGGAGATGGTTCTGGAAGTATTGTGGACTTTTAAAATGCGGTCTATTCTGCATATTGGGGCTTGTTTCTTGAGCCAACTCGATTGAAATATGATTTCCACTATGTTCTTGCTTGTATCTTCTGGACCCAATTCTGAAACTGTTGTTGCAGATCCCAAATTAGCAAAGATGATAACAGTAACATAAAGAGTGCAGTGGGCTTCTTGATTTCCCTTTACAGAATAAACATATGGTTTCAATTTGTTTTAGCTTATATATATTAAGAAGACGATTATGATTCAACTCAAAACGGAAGGAGGTGTTTATGGAACTAACCATTTTTTTTTTTTTTTTTGGTCATTATTGTATATTCAGAAGTTAATTAGAAATGTGAAATTGGACTTTTTTATATTAGTCTGAAAACTATTGTGGGATTTCATTTAACTAATAAGTAAATTAGTATAGATYCAATATCGTTGGGGATAGAGAGAGAGAGAGAGAGAGAGAGAGAGAGAGTTGAGAGCAGAATAGGTTGAATTGAGCCATGAGCATTTCACTAATTAAAAATAGGAGATCCAGCTTGAGACAAGGGTCATACACTACTAGGTGTTGAAATAATCAACTCAAAACTTGAATAAAAGATTGACCAGAAATTGARAGAACAGAGGATACCTTTAACGCTGTTTTCTACTTCAAATTTTTTTCTGTTGGACTAAGAAAGGATAAATTGAAGATGAAATACTAATTAATGATAAAAGTCAAGAAATAATTGGAGTTTACCTGCATGCCTAGTGGCTTGATGAAGTTCAAGGTTCTCAGCTTTCATGAAGATTTCTCCACATTCTGGACATGAACAAATGGTAGCTCTAAGTGATGGATCCCTAGTCATCCCAAGAACAGGATCAACCACCATTTTACACTCATAGCAGCCAGAGAGTTTTCTGAACGGCATTGCTTTGAAAGATCCAGTAAGTAACGGAGAAGTAGAAGCAGCAGAAAGTGACGAAGATGAAGGAACAACAGCTCCATTTTTTAGTTCATTTAAAGTAATCTTCATTGATCTCGAGGAAACTCCATTGCTAGTTGAGCCAATTGAATTAGCCCTYCTTTTCAAGTCCTCGGGASAGACAGGTTCTGGCCTATGCATAACCTTTGTATTGCTACATAATGAGCCTGAGCATTTCATTTTCTTGCATTTCTTGTTGCTTTCGAGCTCCATCTGTTCTTGCTTTGACTGCTTTCTTTGCTCTTCTTTTTGCTGTGATTTATTCTCTTCTATTTGCTGCGGCTGTTGCATATGTGTTTGCAGGTGTTTGCAGGTGAAGAGATTTCTCACCACTGCCCAAGAGTGTGGTTTGTCTTGCTGCCGAGGATTGTACTTATGGTTTTGCATCTGGGCTTCTTTTTTCCTGCTTCTGGGTTTTCTGCTTTTAGCCATTGCAAGGGAGAAATCAGAAGCGGCAGAGAAGGCGGCAGGAGAGGGTTTTATCTATGATAGGTTGCAAGAAAATGATACAGAGGTTAACTTTAGAAACATGAAATGAGGAAAGCTGAGGTTGAGAGAGAGCGGAGAAAAGGGCGGAGTCCCTCTTTGTGTGCCTTCGATCTTCGATTTGTTTTTCTTGTGGGGTCGGACTCATTTATGATATTTTTATTACTCTATATATTAAATTGTTAAAATGCCTGCAATAATTTATCTGAATTTACTCCTCCATCTCTTTCAAGATAAGTGTTCATTTAAATAACTTTTTTATTTTAAATTATTTAATATTTTAGAAAAACAAAAATGTATTGAATATTGTTTTATTGATTAGTTTTATTTAACTGTAAAATATTATTTATAATATGTTGAACATATTTATTGGTCAATGCCTCAAATATTTATAAAAAATTTAAAAAAATATATTAGAATTGTCATTTGATTTAAAAGTTTATAAAATTAATATTTTATTAATATATTTCTGTTTAAATGAASAATTACTTTGCAATAAAAAGAATATTATAATTTACAAGAGGGGCGTGGGGAAGATTAATGAAAGCCATATGCTTTTCTACCATGATAACAAATATTAGTGATAAAAGAGAAAGGCTGTAGCTTCAATTGAACTGAGGAACCTTGCTCCTTAAAATGTGGCCTTACTAGCAACTAACTGAAAACCCCTTTCCCAGTTATTTGATTCAGCTGTCGGATGGTAGACCTAAATGGCCTCCCCAAAACACAAGGTTGTTTTGTACTCATTTGAGAACCATATTCTAAATATTTATTTTTAATTTTTTAAAAGTATATAAATATTCAATTCGTACAGAACACTAAACCGAGCAAGTGTTAAAAATTAATTAAAATAGAAATGTGATGTATGCCAAAATGAAATATGAAATTTTTACTTAAAAGGAAAAAAAAAAAGGGAATTTGGCTGAGTTGACTTGGAATTTAATCGTACCTAGTTGGAAAATCTAGGGCAAAGCGCACTACACCAAAAACAAGGTCTGCATTAATTATGCCATTACGGTCCTTCATATGGGGAAAGCTGATTTGATTCCATTTGCCTAAAAATCATAACAAGTGAGCATATGGGTAGGGAATAAAGCTCTACTTTATTACTGGTTAGCTTAATACTTACAGTTAACCCCATTCACTTTAACTCAATTTCCACCTTTTATACTTATTTTATATTTCTAAATTCAACAATAAATGCTGTTGAATCTCCGTCTTTCTCCTCCTTTTTTCTCTTTTCTTTTTTTTGAAATTTTAAAAAATAAATAAATAAGAAAGGAGAGAGAAAACGAGATTTAAGAGCAACAGCTCCTTATAGTTGTTGCAGCAGCTTAATGACTTTTTTGTCATCTGAAACAGTTACCAAGTTGAGCCTTAGACTTAGACTTCGTGTTTAAACAGTCTAGAAAACATTTAAAGGATCATTTTTGGCCAAGTGGGCATTTTTATAGAAAATATCTTTCAAAAAATGCATAAGAGATTTCATGATATTTTTACACTTCATCTGTCAATGCTCTTCATGCTAAACCTTTGAAAATCCATAACTGAACTTCATCTATCTAACCAAACATCTTCATGAGTGAAATCTGCATCTCCACTTTGAGATTAGAACGACTAGAATCCTAAGTACTGAGAGCGAAATGGATTTGAATATTTGTAAAAATACTCTGTAAGTCAAGATTATYTACGATATAAAACTCTTGTGAGTGAGCCTTGTAGCAGCTGTTTGTAAATATTGAGGTTGTTTGGGCAAAAAATCCTTTTGAGATTGAGCCTTCAYTGAAGGATTGAAGTCCGTGACAAGTAAAACCCATTTGCGGGTTAGCCTTCCATATACTTGCATACTGTCGAGGAAAAGTCTATATGACTATGGAGTTTGAAATCCTAAGGTTTTAAAAACTTAGGTAGGATGTAGACCAGAAATGGGATCGAACAACTATAAATCAATTGTTCACTTGTGCATTCGATATTCTTGCATGTTTATATTATCTAAACTACTTGCACAAAATATTTCATCTCCYTTTTACTGCAACACTTTGAATATRTTTCAAAGTGAGTTGAAAAATAAATTGGATATCGTCTTTAAACTTCAAAACAGTATCCATAACTCAATTCAACTTCCTCTTGGGTACTTTCAATTGTATCAGAGCCTAAACTTCTATTTAAAGGATTAACATCCTAGAAGAGAAAAGGTCCATGACATCTTCTTCAGACAACCAAGAGGGATTTTTGAACAAACAAGCCACCTCTTTTTACTGGCACAAATTATAAATTCAAGAAAAATCACATGCACACATATATATGTTATGCCTAAATTATGGTTTGATAGTTATCATCACTAATGTTGTAACACCCCATATCAGGGACTACTATAACCTAAGGATATTAGCATTCAAACATTAATTAGATACAAAAGTAATGAATAAATTTGAAAGTTTATATAAAAAAAAATTTCCCTATGCAAAATCTCTAATAAAAACGTATATCAAAAGTTTGAAACCAAAATGTCAAACTAAAGTGTTCTAAACATTAAATATTTATTAAAACAAAACTTMTAAAAGAAGGTACTAGTCGGGTCTGAGTTTGTCCCCAAGTGTCTCCTTGAATCACCTAATTTTCATCACCCAAAACATAGAGTTAAGCAAAARGGGTGAGCTAAAGCTCAATATGCAAACCCCATGCATGTATCCCAATGTTATGCATTAGCTTATGAAACATTTGAAAACTAYATRYCCTTTTTCTTTTAATTTTTCAAAAATTTACTTTTCTTGACTGATGTGAGTTCATTTGGTGTATCACCTAACCACTTAACTCARACTAAAGTGTTCTAAACATTAAAGATTTATTAAAAGAAAACTTCTAAAAGAAGGTATTAGTCGGGTTTGAGTTYGCCCAAGCGGTCTCCTTGAATTGCCTAACTTTCATCACCCAAAACATAGAGTTAAGCGAAAGGGGTGAGCTAAAGCTTAGTAAGCAAACTCCATGCATGTATGCTAATGATAAGCATTAGCTTATGAAACATTTGAAAACTATATGCCCTTTTTCTTTTAACTTTTAAAAAATTTACTCTCCTTGACTAGCATCAGTTCACTTGGAGTATCATCTAGCCACTAGGCTCTGCAGCGGGCAATTTTATTTTGGAACTAGATGATATTTCTACTAATAGTATCGCAGAGCTATTTACATTACATTTACATTTACTTTTACCTCACAAGGAGTTTCGCATTATCATTACATTACCACCCTCAAAGAGGGCTAAGCCGCGTGTTGGTCCCCCACATCTCATTTCCCACTCACACTTTGTAGGTTAGGCATACACCCTTTCATTTCTTAAACATGGAGATATAGGCTTTTCCAAACTCATTTTCATCTTACCTTGAAAACATATGCCATRCACTTTTCATAAACATGCAACATGTTGTACCTAATAAAATCAATATTCATGATATATACCATAGCATAAAATAGTGTACATGACATCTCATAATGTATACTTGTARAAGTTCACATAACCACMAGCCAAAAATAACACTTATACCAATTCACATACAATGAACTYAGTCATTGTGCTCTTATGGATTCATTTACAATAGTTATACACATAATTTATAAGCATGTGGGAGTTCACTTACTAGAAACACTTAACGGTGACGAACTTAGTTTTTGTTAGCAATTGCGTTCCTTGGCTATCCTTGACGTTATTAGGCCAAGTTTCCTAATCTAAAGCGAGAAAACATGGTTAAAGAGTTTTCTAGCTTATATACCTAAGATACCATGGTAGGACCTCTTAGGAAGCATTCTAACCTTGTAAAACTTGAAAAAACTAATATGCTTTTTGAACAGGGTGGCCACGGACGGTAGGTTTTGTCCGCGGTTGCGTCCGTATAGGAGCTTAAATTAAGAAAACAAAGATATCAAGGCAAAATTCGGCATAACCTCCTAGAATCACAACCTCCCTTTGATTATTATATGTTCTTTATACTCCAAATCATGTAAATCATACATATATCTACGTATTTGAGAAACTATCCCATCTCTAACATTCATTTATGAAATCCCCAAAGGACGATAATGTTCTAACCTAAATGCAAACTAATTATTCGTTAAAGTAAACATTAACTATCATTAAATCAGTGGAAGGCTTACCTTAGATCTTAGAGATTACGTTTACAACAACTTCCAAGGTTGCCCAAATGATTCCCCTTCCTAGTTTCTCTTTCTTCTTCCTGAGCTTCGTAAAACGGGGTATAGGGTTACCATGATATGTTTCTAATGTAAGACTAAGTTTGGGTGAGATGGAGGTATACACGTGGGTCTTGGGCCAAGCTAACCTAACATTGAMCCGTTTACCCAACTTAACCTATTTGGCCTACTTAACTACTACTAACCTAACTTAAACTATGCGGGTGTTSGGTTAATTATTGAATCTCCSATAACATATCGAATAATATCAATTAAGGGCTAATTGACACACAAATTGATCATGCAAATACACATAAACGATAATAATACACTAATTCATATAAAATTCTTAAAAGTAAGAAAATGTTACTTTGGGTATCCTTAAAAGAATTTCGTCTACAAAATCAGAACTCACCGAAGAGGTGTGGATACCTAAAGCGCATCTCATCTCATGCTCCAACGTTGCCTCTTCGACTGCATGGTTCTTCCAAAGGACCTTAACTGGAGCAATCTTCTTCCTTTGCAATTCTTTCTCTACTCTTTTTAGGATCTTACTAGTGATTCTTCATAGGCTAGGTGTCCTTAAGAAGGTCTAACAATTCATAACTAAGGACCGTGTCRGAAGTTCGTGCCCTTGGTCAAGAGGTTTGGCCCGAGYCGACCRATCTGTGTACCCTACTAGTGCATGCTTTTGTTTGTGGTTCTGAGGGGTTGAAAATCGCATATGCATATGTGGCAGTAAGGCTAGTRACTTGACCCCACAAAATCGAATAGAKGGTAATGGGGTAACATTCTACTATGAGTGATGATCGACTCTAGGAAATACTTCATTTTTACTACCAAGCAATCCTTTCTGATATTCTTGAAATTATTTCGAGCTTTCACGTAACTTGATTRTTTCCTACTCTCATTTATACTRCGCTTTGAGCATTAWCTGYTCTAATGCATCTTTTACTGAGCTTTCCACATTTTGATTATCAAATAAAATATGCACACTTGAATGTTTTGTGACTTACACATTGCACACATCCCGAGACTCGGTGAGCTTAACTCACTATTTTTCTCACATGTTTTAGTGATAGCTATAGACTACTAGAGCTATCAGGTAGTTTTGAGCCTAGGAGCATATCTTAGGAATATATCTTGTGAAGCTCGGGATTTGTAATGCTTCTAGTATTTATAATGTTTTATTTGGAAGATGYACTTTTAGTATTTTGGACTGTAAATTATTCGGAGTTGTAATTCAGCAGTATTTATCATTTAGGAGTTTTAAGATTTTAAGGTTATATAATTAATTTAGACTTCATTTCATATTTGTGGGTAATAGATGGTTGATTATTTGACTATTTGACTGTCAAGAGACAAGCGATGCCCATACAACCTCAGTGGAACCTAGGGAGGGGAGGTTGTCACAACAATTCTTCTCTTTTATCATTTTTCTTCTCTTTTTTATTATTTTTTATTTCTTGCTTTTATTTTATTTATTTCCTTGCAATGGCAAGGAAATCCACTGCCATCATCTTCTAACTTTTCTCTATCATTTTCTTATTCTTTTTCATATTTGTTTCTTGCCTTTGCATCATTGTTTCTTTGTTTTGTCTTATCCTTTTTATATTTTTCTTGTTCTTTATAAGCTGAGCACAGCACCTCATTCTTCCTTCAACTCTACTATCTTTCTCTCTTTCTCAGTGACAGGGGTTGCTGAGGTTATATATTCTCAATTTTTTGTGTCATTTCTTTTAAGATCCCATGGTTTGATTTCATAGTAAAAATTTTCCTTAACATTTACAACCTCTTCTAGGTTAACAAACTTCTCTTGTTATAGTAGCAGCTACAAGAGCTTTTGAATATCTCATCCAATTCCTCATATCTCTCGTTGCCTACTTTGCTGGTGGGTTCTTTATTRAACTCATCTTTAAAGTAATGTAAATTGTTTGCTTTCTTGATTCTATTTGTGTGTTACTTTATTCTTGAAGAAACTCTCAAGCCTATGAGAAGAAAGAACTAACCATTTCCATTTGATTGTTTATGCCTTTTTCCRATCAGCCAAAGAAATTCTTGATGACCAACATTTTCTTTATTTCCTTTACTTTTAGAGAATTTGCTGCTTTAATTAGTAAAATTGTTAGCTCTTCAAAAACATGGTGCTCAACTGTAGGGAAGGAAAAGGGATACTTGGCAGATAAATCTATGAATGATCAAAATTTGCATTAATTTAATAGAGAATTACACACCATTTTCCCACTATAGAGCTATTCAAAATGATTTCCATTCCCTCACTAAGTTCATTTTTTTTTTGTGGGTATCCTCCTCTACCTTTTATTTACCAGGGATAGGTTTGGTCCTCATTGACATTTGCCTTATGCATCACTTTATAAGGTTTTCCTGGAAAGGACAAGGATTATAGTATATGTTATATAACATGTACTTTATCGGTCAAAATTTGAAGATAGAATTGGCTTTTATATCCCAAGCCCTGGTTCCCAAGGTTAGGGCATTTCCTTTTATGAGCCTACTCAAATCAGAACAAAATAAGTTGATTCTCTTTTGGTATTAGCCAGCTTTAAGCAACCTTCGCATTTCCTGCTAAGATCCCAAGTCTCCAAGTGGGCTYTCTTGGCCACTCATGACTTTAGCATTTTACAGAGTTGGTTATTCTTTTTTCCTTTCGTTGCATTATGCTCTTTTTATCGTAACACARAGTTATAAGGTTGCCAATTAGTCTATATGCTGCTGCTATTTCTCTTCCTATGGATATTTACTTTCAGTAGCTATTGCTTCGTTGGTTATCTACTTTTATGATTATGAACAATGTCATCTTCCTTGGCATTTTACAGAGTTGGTTATTCTTTTTTCCTTTCGTCGCATTATGCTCTTTTTACCGTAACACAGAGTTATAAGGTTGCCAATTGGTCTATATGCTGCTGCTATTTCTCTTCCTATGGATATTTACTTTCAGTAGCTGTTGCTTCRTTGGTTATCTACTTTTATGATTATGATCAATGTCATCTTTGTACTCGTACATGCTAGACATCATGCAACTTAAACTTGAGAAAGAGTAAAAATTTACTTGAATATTTTAAATTAGGGTCATAGTATCTCAAGTATAAATTGGGCTTAAAGCCTCAAATTTTGATACTTTATGTCCATCATTTACTTCAATATCACTGATTAAAAATAATTTATACCTCATTACAACATTAGTTGTATATTCTTATAGATCACATATTATGTTTTCAGTTAATGCATCTGCTTTAATTCATGGSAGTGTTCTCTATTTTCTTCATCCCTTCTAAATAAAAATGAAAACCAGAGACACACACCTATTCTCATATCCACCAGAGACACACACCTATTCTCATATCCAAACTATTTCTTTAGAAACCCTAAATTGTAAAACCCTCAAGCTAGATAGCGCATTATTATCGAGTAGTCTATTATTACAAGCTGATTACTCGGTACAGGGAACCCTRTCGTACTTTCTTAGCTAAAACCTTTCTTTTAGAATTTAGAGTACAGGCTCCAGTAATTATTGTGGAATTCCTAACCTTGGCAAAATGAGAAGTACCTTCATACCAGTTTGCATGCATGTAAGGTGGGAATCAAAAATTGAAATTCCTAAGCTACTTACTCTCTCTCGCGTTCCTCTTTCTATCTCTCACTTGCAATTATCATTCTTGTCTTCCTCTTCCTAKGATGCAAGAAATCTTTAAATTTCTAAAATACTCTTGAGGACCACCTCATCTTCAAGACTATCATAATTAAGTTAAAGACCTTCCTCTCRACAAAGTGAAACTACCTCATCACAAGACGTTAACCATTTGATTAACATGATTCTTGATCAAGTAATTAACATGCATCCATTCCCCCAAGTAACAACTAGCATAAGAATTATGGAAGCTCTCTTAAACCATTGCTAACCCRACATCTAGGAGCTAAGAAGACAATTTGAATATTAACTACCTTGCTAGCATTTTATTTTTCCTACTTTACTCTATTATCTTTGCCTTTATCTTACTCTAAAATATTYTCTTCCTTTGACCAAAGACTTCTCCTCATAGTTGTCCTTTACTCCCAGATGAATCAAACCACCTCAAGGCTCTCTCTCACTCGATTAAGTGGGATATAACACAAACCATGTTGTTCCCTCTTCCTCCTATAAACCCGAACCCACCTTATAGTTGTCCTATACTACCCATGCATCACACCACCTTAGACCATAGTGATCTCCTTCTCTCTCTCTCTCTCTCTTTTCTCTTAAACTCCCATACTTCACTCATTTTCTCACAATACAGCAAACATATTAACCTGCATTCCTCTTCTGCCTGACTTCTCTACTATCTCATACACTTTGATTTTCTGTTCAGATTCACACAACTGCACTTAGCCTCCTTACCACGTGATAACTATAGAAAATACCCTTTCTTTTACCCCTACTTTTGCTCATTTTTACACATTCCTTACTTTTCTATACTGTTAATTGTGGCATGTGATCTAATTTTTGGCATACTTAAGATCAACACAGTAAAGAATTCATATTAACTGGAAAAGTCCTTAGATGAGTCTGAAAAGCTTGATCCTTGAGAAGGTTTGTAGAATAGAGAGGATTGCTATAATATTCAAGCCTACAAGGAACGAGCATGAAGGACAAAGAACAAAGAAGAAGAAAAATCTCGGGCATTTAATGAAGAAGTAGATATGAAAACAACATAAAGGAAAATCATRTACAAGTTCAAGCAATTTAATCATGTATGAAAACAACTACTCGAACATATACAGCCATTGAAGGATTAAATTCAAGCAATTTAATCTACAAAGTTTCCAAGTAATTTCAAGKCATTGAAGGTTTAAGTCAATTTGTATTCATTTTAGATTCCGTTCTCTTGAGCTTCTTAGCCATCTAATTTAAAAAGTTGTTAGTTAATGGTTAGAGGTTAATGTCATTTAGTAAACCCTTTCTAGACATAAATTAGCTAAGAGTAATTTCCATAGACATATGGTTAATAATCTATGTGAAATCTATAAGAGTATTACTTGAGGGTTTAAGGAGCAATATTCTCTGAGCCCTGTATAGCTCTTTGAGGTAGCATTTTAATACTTAGTAGAGATAAGATGACTTACTCTTCTAAGGAAAATACATACAACAATGCGACTTTGTAATGAGGATTCCCATAGATGTGTGGTGTAGTCATCTTACTTGTCCAGTTGCACAATAAGAGGCTTTGTGTGAGACATCATGCATAACCTGCCTGCCTGTGCTACAACATACATACTTACTAACTTTTATTTTCATGTCACTAACCTAACTTTTACTGCTTTTAGTCATTTATTTTTAATTTAAACTTTCTATCTTTACCTTTGCTATTTACTTTCAGTATTTACTTTATATTGCCCRCGATTATTGAACATTGTTGATGCTACATCATAAYTGCTTCTTTAATGAGAGTTTAACACAYAGTCCCTTTCATTAAACTATTCTCATAGGATCGACACTCTACTCATTATTATTACTTTTGAGCCATGTATACTTGTACACGTATTAGTTTAATAGCAATCAGATTAGACCCCAACAAGTTTTTGGCACCGTTGCTAGAGATAGGCATTAATAAAATCAGAATGTGTAAACCTTCTTGCTTTAATATTTGTTTATCTTTTTCATCTCTAATTGACACTCGACAATGCTAGTGTATGAGAACTAGAGCACAAGCAAATTTGCAAACCCCTGAAACATTCATCCTTGGCAAAGAACTTGAGAAAATCATCATAAAAAGAGGAAAGAAACGATGGAAGCCTAGCAAATAAATGGAAACATCGCAATAATAGCCCTCTTGAGGTTAATTTTATGGCATCGTCAAATGACAGAGACCGTGCAATACGAGAATATGCCATGTCGATCTTGCACAACTTGAATCTCAACATTATTAGACCTGAAATTCAATCTCARCAATTTGAACTCAAACCAATCATGTTCCAAATGCTTCAAATAGTGGGACAGTTTAATAGAATGGCCACCAAAGATCCAACCCTACATCTACAATTATTCGTGAAAGTTAGTGATTTCTTCTAGCCTCAAGATTTTTCGAATGAAGTAGTTAGAATGAAGTTATTCCCTTTCTTCTTGAGAGATAAAACAAGGGAATGGATAAACTCTTTGCCCCAAAATTCAATAACAACTTGAACTAATTTAGCATATTGTTTTTGATAAAATACTTTCCATCAACAAATTTTCGAAGTTAAGAAATGAAACYAGTTCGTTCCAGCAACATGGAGATGAAACCTTGTATGAAGAATGGGAAATATTCAAGGAGCTACTTAGATAATACACACACCCATGGCATCTATTATTGGATCTAAGGAAACCTTCTATAATGGACTCATTGCTCAGACAAGGATTGTGATTAATGCTTTAGTAAATGAAACATTATTGTCAAAATCAACAAGRCATTCAACATCTTGGAGATTAGCAAGCAACAACTACCAATGGAYAGCAACCATAACGGTGACAACAAAGAAGGTCCAAGGAATTCATGAAATTGATGTTGTCATAGCACTTYTTAGCAGAAGTAGCATTTTTGACCAATATGTCGAAAARCATGAAGCTACCTAGTACACAACAAATGCAACAACAATCTACTGTTCATCGTTTGTATTGTGAAGATCGGTTGTGACAACCCGCCCTCCCCTAGGTTCCATTGGGACTGTATGGGTATCGTCTGCCTCTCGATAGTCAGTACAGTTGAACAATCAAGGTAATTAAATTATAAATATAATATGAACATCCTATTAATTATATAATCTTACAATTTACACAACTTTAGTTATATAAAAACTAAACTTCACTATACAATTTACCAAAATATAYAAGAGTACAACTCTCAGCTCATAATACAGATATTCTCACCATTACAAATGATTAGAGATCTCCAGGCTTCCCAAAACTTGTATWCAACATAAYTCTTTTAAAACTGAAGTCGCTTGATTCACTAAGCGTCTGTACCTGTCACTAAAACATTTGAAAATTAAGTGAGCTAGGCTCAGTGASTCCCATGTTTGTATGATACTATATAATTTTAACAGTAAATATCGGTAAAGCTTGCAATAATCCTCCAGGTCTTTGATGTTCTGCATTCACTTTCTAGCAAGTTAGACAAATGGATACATAATCGGCTATCTCCCTCTTCATGTTATTCCACCAAAACTATTGCTTGATATTATGATGCATCTTTGTACTTCTAGGATGAATTGTATTCCAGCTATTGTGGGCTTCATCTAAGATTCTTTTCTTTATCTTAGGGTTGTCCAGAACACATATTCTATTTTGAAAGAAAATTATTCAAAATATACCTTTGGTCGAAGCTTTGGAGCAAATGATAAGGTTGAAATAGTAGCATTAACCAAGGAGTGTATATTAATTCTTCAAAATAAGCTACCTCCAGAACTGAAGGATTCTAGAAGTTTCACCATACCATATTCAATTGGAAATTCTTATTATGGCAGAGCACTTTGTAATCTTAGGGCAAGCATTAACCTCATGCCCATGTCCATTTTTGAACAACTATAGATTGGAAAAGCAAGAACCATGGTTACTTTGCATTTACCAAATCACACCAATTCCTWCCCGGAAGAAAAATTGATAATGTGCTAATTCAAGTTGAATAGTTCATTTTTCCATTTGACTTCAGAATTCTAGATTCCAAAGCTGACAAAGATCTTCCCATCATTTTGGGACAACCCTTTCTTGCTATTGGAAAAAAGGTTATTTATCTGACGATGAGAGTTGATGATCAACGGGTCACTTTCAATAACTTCAATGCATTGAATTTCCCTGATGAACTAGAAGAGTGTTCCACACTGAAAGATGTAGAACTAATTGATGCTAAGCATATTGAAGAATGCTACATCATTATACACTCAGATGAAGAAGAAGATGATTATGCCGAGGGTGAATGTTCAGATAATGATGCAACATTAGCATAGATGAACTCTCAGCAATCATTTGAAGGAGTTGGCTGAAGATTTGTATCATTGGGTTTATTTCAAAGGAGAGTTCAACTACTCAAACCATCAATTGAAATCCCACCAATATTAGAGGAGAAAGCACTACAATCACACCTTCAATATGCTTACTTGGGTRAAAATAAGAAGTTGCGAGTAATTACTTCTACTGCATTGGGAGAACAAAAGGAGCATCAACTCAGTTCTGTCCTGAGGAGTCATAAGAAGGCTTTCTGTAACACCCCTATATCAGAAACTACCCTAATCCGGGAATGTCACAAACTTAACTCTCATATTTTTAAACTTTCAGCGAAAGCTTTTGACAATAAAGGAATAAATTTTAAACTTTCAATAAGTTCATAAATAAATAAAAAAATTAATTAACAGAAAGACTATTGGGTATCAAAGCTTGCTCCCAAGCGAATCTCCGTGCATCATCTGGTTAATCATTACCTGAAACATAAAATAAGAAAATATGGGGTGAGTTACTAAGCTYAGTAARCAAATCCCATGCATGAATGCATGAATAATGCCCGATATGTCATGAGTTATAAAAATTTACTTTCTCAATAAAAGCTTTCTAAACATTTCCATTTCATAAACTTTCTCATAGAAACTTTCCTTTCAAAATGTAAGAACTTTTCAAACATTTCCATTCCTTTAAAGTCGTGAGCTCACTTGGTGTAATGCCTAGACATTAAGCTCTGCAGTGGGCCATTTATTCTTTGGAAYCCAATCACATTTCTACTAATAGAACCGCAAAGTGGTTAACATTCCTTTACTTTTCYGTTCGTCTTTTCACCTCCAAAGAGGTGAACATTACATTTCCCTACCCTCTCAGAGGGTCGGTTCGGGTGCGCCGATCCCCCACGCCCCATTTCCCACTCACATCTTTCATGACTAGGTTTTACACCCCTTTTTCAAAATCCTTAATGTTTGAAAATCATTCATCGTAAAAATAACATCTTTAAAAACTTCATTCCTCGAAACATCTACTTTTCCAAATTTCATTTTTTAAAAACATTTTCTTTCTTGAATGTATGATTATGTCCATACAAGAAATATGAAATTACTGCAATCTACATGCTCATTGACCACATGAACCCTTAACTTAAAATTTCTAACATGTCAATGAGTAATATAATTCACATACTGGAAGTAATATCATGTTATGACACATACGAGCGATTATCAATTCACATTCAATTCACATAAGAAGATTCAATCATAATAATAACACACTTGCATCATCAGCAAATGAGAGTGTTGGAATTTACTTACATAGAACTCAGATTCAATACACATTCAATTCACCTAAGAGCAATTTAAGTATAACAATGGTGCATATTCGTTAAYGAGAATGTGAGAATTTACTTATATAGAACTCAGATTCAATACACATTCAATTCATCTAAGAGCAATTTAATTATAACCACAACACATATACATTAATAA
>MEJB01000017.1:12117328-12132975 GCA_001752375.1 Rhazya stricta
GAAGAGAAGAAGAATGGGGCAGCGAGTAGGGTTAGGGTGGTGGTGGCTGGAGGAAGAAGAAGATAGTTTCGAGGGTTCTTCTTTTTCTTTTTTTTCTTTTGTTTTTCTTTCTTTTTATTTTCTTATATATTTTTTTCTTTCCTTTTCTTTTTTTAATATTTTGGGCGGCAACTAAACCCATCGGGCCTTCCTATCCAAATCTAACCAAAACCCGTAAATTAAATATAACGGGCTTCCTTTCGATGAAAAAAAAACCCAACTTCTGACTAATAAATAAATAGGCCCACGAGTTGAGCCTTTAACCAAACGATAACTCTTATTCGACACGGACAATATTTTTGCACCTACTAAACGTGCAATTTAAAAATATTAATCAATATAAAGTGTCCAACCCTAGTTGGCACATAATTTCACGAGATCAAACAAAAATTTATAAAAGTAAAATCCGGGGTGTTACAACACCAATAAAAGGTACAAGTCAAGAAAGCCATAGTGGGAATCTGAGGTAGCCAGAAAATCTGATACAACAATTAAAGGCTATGGGATAGGCCACGTGGATAGATGTTTTACTAAAGTAGAGCACGAAATAGGTGGTAGTATTCCATTTGCCGGTTGCATGGGAAGTTTACTTCAACACTCAAGGCAGTTGTTGCTTCCCTCGGGAACCTAAAAGCTGTGACAAGTGATAAAAGCAAGCATTGGACTAGACTGTCAAACCCCTTCAAAGAAGTACCTTTCAAATCCAAATAAGAATTCAAATTTGCAAGAGGATTTCTCAGAGATAGAAAATAGTCTAAAGAAGAAGAAGAAAACTTAAATAGCAGACTTGCAAAAAATTTGTCAGAAAGTTTGCTACCGCAGTGAAAAAATGGCATCTTAGAACTTCAAGAAGAAGAGTTTGCTATTGGAGAAAGGTTTTCACTTCATAAATGAATCAATAGAGTTAATCAAAAGTGTGAAGGAAGCTAACGCGCATCACAAATAGGAAGAGTTCTCACAACAACTAGACAATCCAGTCCTCAAYTTGGTGAGGGAATTCTATGCTAACTCTAGTAACATCAAACAAGACACAGTCATAGTGAGAGGTATGACAGTTAAGATTGGGTTCAAAGCTATCAACAAAGTCTACAGGTTTCCAAACAGCATGTCTGACGATGAGAAGTTTGTGCTAGAGGTGAACRATGGCAACGATGAAAAGATCCTCAAAACATTGATTGTAGAAGGAACAWAGTGGGTGATTTCATCCACTGGWGCAAAGATAAATCTAAGGTCCGTAGTCATCCCTCTTGGCAAAATCTAGTACCATTTTCCTAACTCCTAAATATGCCTTACCACCCATAATTACAGTATACCTCTTGAAAGAATAATGCCATTATATTTCATTCTTATTGGGAAACTTATAAATGTTGGATGCTTGTTTTTGGCTGAGATCTATGCTTGTAGAGAAAAGAGAGAAGGAAAGAAAGCAATTTCTCTCATAACCTTTTATGTCAGCAAGTTGGAGTTATCATTAACCAAGAGAAAGAAACAATGAAAAACACAATGCAAATCAACGAGTATGCTATAGCACAACTTTGCAAGGAAGTAAGAGAACTCTCAACACCAGCAACTAGAAATTTAAGGCCACTGATAACCATAGAAAATATCCATCTTTTACCCTTAATTTCTGCTCATTTTTGTAAGTTCCTTATTCTTTTGTGCACTTAATTGTGGTATGTGGTCTCATTTTTAACATATTATGGATTAGCACATTCAAGAATGCTTTCAACCAGAAACACACTTAGATAAGTCTAAAGAGCTTGATCTTGAGAAGGTTTGTAGAATAGAGAAGATTGCTACAATATTCAAGCCTACGAGGCATGGGAAAGAAAAGCAAAAAACAAAGAAGCATTTAATGAAGTATCAGAGTGAAAACTACATAAAGGAAAGTGTTGGAGATGACTTTACTTTATTTCCCAAAATATTRAAGTAGGAGAAAAGCATTATGGACCATATTATCAAAAATGAGCACGACAGGGCCAAATGTTGGCTGAGTTAGCAGTYAACTGTCAGAAGCTAAAAGCTACACCATGGCCAACTTAGCAACATTCTGGCTCTATATAAGGAACAGATGATCAACAAATCTAGGAGAGGTAGTTAGTTTTATTTTAGTTCATAGTTGTGGTTSTTAGAGAATAGGCAGTTAAGGTTTTCTTTGACAGAAGGAACTAGATTTAGTTAGAACTATCTTTCTTTGACTTAGATTAGAAAGAGGATAAGATGAGAGTCCTCCTTGTTTAATTGTAATCTTTGAAGCACTTTAACCTACAAAATTTCCAAGTTATTTCAAGTCATTGAAGGTTTAAGCCAATTTGTGTTCGTCTTCATYTTTGCTTTCTCAAATTTCTTAGCTCAAGGCAAAGTTTGACAAAGCTGAATGTCGATAGTGAGGATCAGTGTCTATCATTCAGTAAACTCCTTTGAGACATAAACAAAATCCATTTCTGTTGAGGAAGCCACAAGCTTAACTCACCATTTTAGGAACTCAATATCAACTTGAAAGCAACTAAGRGATATTGCCATAGACATTTGGTTAATACTYTAAGTGAAATCTGCAAGAGTTTGATTTAAGGGTTCAACAAACAACACTCTTTAAGCCATGTAAAGCTTTTTGAGATAGTATTCTAGTACTCAGTAAGGATAAAGAAATTTAATTTGCTAAGGACAGTGTATACAGCAATGAGGATTCCCATAGACATATGGTGTAGTCATTTTACTTGTCCAAAAGGCACACAATAGGATGCCTTCTGTGATAGATGACCCAAAACCTGCTTGCCTGTGCTATAGCATACAACACTGACTCTAACTTTTACTTTCATGTCATTAACCTAACTTTACCACTATCAGTGTTTTTTTAATCTAATCTTATTGTTTTTATTTCCGTCATTTACTTACAACATTTACTTTACATTGCTTATTGYTTTTGAATATTACTAWTGYTACATCATAACTATTTATTTARTGAAAGTTTAAYAYATTGTGTCTTTCATTAAGCTATCCTCGTGGGATCGACACTCTACTCAATCATACTACTTTTAAACCGTGTATACTTCCGTGTATTAGTTAACCGAATCAAATTAGACCCTAACAAGTTTTTGTCATCATTGCTGGGGATAGGCAATAATGAAAGCAAAGTGTGTAAACTTTCTCGCTTTAATATTTGTTAATCTTACACTTGGGAATGCTATTGATGAGAACCAGAGTACAAGCTAAGTTGTAAAACCCTAAAGTATCCATCTTTGACAAAGAACCTGAGAAAATCATCAGAAAAAGAAGAAAGAAAATAAGGATGGAAGCCTAACAAGTAAATGGATCAGAACATCACAATAATAACCCTTCTTGCTGTAGCACTGCTAGATGATAGAGATCRTGCTAAACAAGAATATGCTATACCWGTCTTGCATGAGCTGAATCCTAACATTGTCAAACATGAAATTCAAGCACAGCAATTTGAACTCAAACCAATCATGTTCCAGATGCTACAGACAGTAGTATAATTCATAGAAGTGAGTGATTCCTTTCAACTTCTAGGTGTTTCAAAGGAAGCACTTAGAATGAAGTTATCCCCGTTATTCTTGAGAGATAAAGTAAGGGAATGGTTGAACTCTTTGCCCTAATTTCATATCTCAAATGGATCTGGCATAAGAATTTTGATGAATATTTCCCACCAGCAAAGAATACAAAGCTAAGAAATGAAAGCACCTCATTCCAGCAATATGGAGATGAAAGCTTGTATGAAGCACGGGAAAGATTTAAGGAGTTGCTTAGAAAATGCCCACACAATGGCATCCAACATTGGATCCAAATAGAAACCTTCTATAATAGACTCAATGCTCAAAGAAGGATTGTGGTTGATGCTTCAGCAAATGGAGCATTATTATCAAAATGATACAATGGAGTACTCAATCTTGGAAACCATAGCGAGCAACAACTATTAGTAGACAATAGCCAAAATGGCAACATCAAAGAGAGTCCAAGGAGTCCATGAAGTTGATGTCATCATAGCATTTCTCAACAAAAGTCGCATCATTGATCAATATGCTTAAAAACATGAAACTACCCACTACACAACCAGTGCCATAGCAATCTGTTACTTACTGCGTGTATTGTGGAGATCCCTACACTTTTGATAACTATCCATCTAATCCAGAGTCTATGTGCTATGTTTGGAATTTCAACAAAGGAAATAATCTTTTCTCAAGTACCTACAACCCTAGATGGAGGTAGGATTCAAAATTTTGATGGAATAATCAAGGAGGAAATATATACAGCAAATCTACACTAGTCACCACTTCATTCTCTTGGATTTCCTCAACAAAACYAGTATCAAAGGTTAGCACACCATGACCAACCAGACTTAATAGAAAAACTTCTAAAAAAGTACATGGAGATAAATGATGCAAGAATTCAAGAAAAAGCTACATTAGTGAGATTAATTCAAGAAAAAGCTACATTAGTGAGATTTAAGTAGGACAAATTGCTTTAGCATCAAACTAGAGAAAAAGGCACTTTGCCTAGTAATATGAAAAAACCTAAAAGAGATGAARTGGAAAGGAGTTRATAACAAGGCACTGTAAAGCTATAACTCTGTAAAGTGGAAAGGAGTTGAAAGGTTTAGTGGCTACACAGAAATCAACAAAAGAGTTAACATTCGCTCAAGAAGATAGCAATCAAGAAGTTAGTCAAGAGGATATCCCTCAACAATAAAAGAGCCTGACGCTGAACCAACCAGAGCAAGCAGCACTACTAATAAACCAGCACCACCATTTCCTCAGGGGCTTATCATRAAGCAGCAAACAAGAGTTCAATAAATTTTTGGAGATCCTAAAATAGCTTCACATCAACATACCTTTGGTTGAAGCTATGGACCAAATGCCAAATTATGTCAAATTCAYGAAGAAAATTTTATCAAAGAAAAAATGATTGAGAGAATTTGAAATAGTAACATTGACTAAAGAATGCACACGAATTCTTAAAAGTAAGAAATACCTCCAGAACTGAAGGATCCTGAAAATTTCACCATACCATGTTCGCTTGGTAATTCCTATTGTAGTAGAGCATTGTGTGATCTAGGGGCAAGAATAAACCTCATGCCCATGTCCATCTTCAAGCAACATGGAATTGGAAAAGCAAGACCAACCAAGATTACTTTGAAACTAGTAGATCGTACATATGCATATCCTGAAGGAAAGATTGATGATATTTTAATACGAGTTGAAAAGTTCATATTTCTAATTGACTTCCTCATCTTGGATTACAAAGCCGACAAAAAAGTTGCTATCATTTTGGGATGACCTTCCCTTGCTGCTRTAAAAATAGTTATTGATGTCTATAAAGGAAAACTAATGATGAGAGTTGATGACCAGCAGGTCGGTTTCAAAATTTTCAATGCACCAGTGAGAAAGCATAACYGGCACACCTTAAGTAAGCTACTTTGTGTGAAAATAGGATAATCATTTCAATAGTATTGGGAGAMCAAAAGGAAAATCAATTCATTTCTGTTCCAAGGAGTCACAAGAAGGCTTTTGGATAGACAAATGCAAACGTAAAAGGAATTAGCCCTACAACATGCATGCACAAAATCATTCTAGAAGAAAGCTATAGTAATTCTGTGGAGCCACAAAGAAGACTCAATCCAATCATGAAGGAAGTTGTTAAAAAAGAGATCATCAAATGGTTGGATGCTGGAATAATTTATCTAATCTCTAACAACCAATGGATGAGTCCAATTCAGTRTGTCCCAAAGAAAGGAGGAGTAATAATGGTGAGAAATGAGAAAAATGAGTTCATCCCAACAAAGACCGTAACCGATTAGAAAGTATGCATGGACTAYATGAAACTCAACAAAACTAYGATGAAGGATCATTTCCCTCTATCCTTCATTGATCAAATACTGGACAGAATTTGTATAAGTTCACCTTGCTCAATTAAGGCTTCAATATCTTCATCAATTTCTATTTTCTTTTTGTTTCGTTCRAATGTTTTAGGGCATCTATTAGCACAATGTCCTATCTCATGACAATAGTAGCATTTACAGGTTTTTTGATCCCTTTTATCATTCTTCCTTTTATAGGAAGGCTTTTTATAACCTTTCTTTTTGTAATATCTTGCTCTTCTCTTTTTAAAAATATTTCTTTTAAAATGTCTTTCTCTTGTTATATTTTATTTTTGTCTTATTATAGTAATATTGGCTATCATATCCTACCATGAATGGCATTTTAATATTATCACAACATAAAGAAGCTCTTTTTCTTAATCCTTTCGTTAATTTGGCTAACATGACGTCTCCACATCATTTGCTCATTTTACCTTTAAATGTGTAATCCTTTTCCCTAAAGTATTTACAGTTCCTAGGTCTATTAGGAGAAAACCACATTTACTTGCTTATATTGAACTTTCTCACTTCGAAGGATGTCCTTCATACTTTGTAATACTCCAGCAACATTCCAGAGGTGCATAATGATAATTTTTACTGATATGGTGGAAAAGACATTGAAAGTATTAGCAGATGCCTTTTTAGTCTTCGGAGAAATATTTGATGACTGCTTGGACAATTTGGAAAGAGTGCTGACAAGATGCTAGGAAACCAACCTGGTRGTAAACTGAAGAAGTATGTTTTATGCTACACGAAGGCATTGTGTTGGAACATCAAATTTCAAAAGAAGGAATGGAAGTAGGCAAAGCCAAATTTTAATTTATTCAAAAGCTACCCCTACYTTCTACTATGAAAAGAGTTAGAAGTTTTCTTGGTCATACTGGTTTTTACAGAAGATTCATCAAAGTTTTCTCAAAAGATTTCAAAGCCTTTATGCTCTCTAYTACAACACAACATTTAATTTTTCTTTGATGAATGCTATAGCAATGCATTTGAGCAACTCAAACATGCATTGGTCTCAGGTCCTATCTTCACAGCACCAAATTGCACATTATCATTTGATCTAATGTGCGATGCAAATGATTATGCAATAGGAGCAAATAAGCCATTTAATCCTATTTACAATGCAAGCAAAGCTCTCAATGATGTACAACAAAGCTACATCAACACCAAGAAAGAATTGGTTGCAGTAGTGTTCGCATTTGAGAAGTTTTGAGTTTATCTGGTAAGAACAAAGGTCACGATATTCACTRTCCACTCAACAATTTAATAGCTTATCTCAAAGAAGGATGTTAAACTAAGGCTAATAGGGTGTATACTATTGGTGCAAAAATTTGATTTCGAAATCAAAGAAAAGAAAGAGACTGAGAACCAGGTGGCTGATCACTTATCCAGATTGGAGAAGGAAGAAAATGACCCTCAAGTGTAGATTGCTTAATCATTCCCYGTTGAAGAGATTCTAGCTATCTTAAATGCTACAGTGCCATTGGTATAATGACATTGTCAATTATTTGGCCAGTGAGATAAAACCTCCTAGTAGTTAAAGAAATTTGTGCATGATACGAAGTTCTATTATTGAGTGAGTCATTCTTGTACAAACTTCATGGTGATCAAATTTTGAGAAGATTGTGTTGCTAATGGATAGATGTAGAGTTTGCTACAGCATTGCCACACTACACCATATGGAGGACATTTTTGAGGAACACACACTGTCGCTAAGATGCTTCAACCTAATTATTATTGGCCAACACTATATAAGCAAGCATTTGAGTTTGTCTCCAGACGACGGGGTGAGGTATGAAGCGAGTATGTTTTGTATTTGTTTTCCAGATTTGTGATTAGATTCCATAGATGTATGCGTACCCTACTCATCTCAGTGAGCTGTATAGCTGCTGAAGGTAGTTATGCCTGATGGATTGATTGGTTAGTGGAAGACTGTATGGTTACTGTATTCTTCACCTGGATGTGCTAGTTTTTCTTAGTTACTATATGCGTGTGAAGAGATTAGGATTGCCTTCTGCCAAAAGATGCTTGGCTGGGTCAGGGTTCAGCTAGTATGAGTGCGCTCATAAGACTTGGCGGTATGAATCAACTCTGAAAAACTATGGATAGTGTTAATTACTAACCCACACTTTTTTCCATTTGTTGTCTCGTGTCTATACCATGAAGTTCAGATTCTTATAGTCTCTAATTGCTAAGCAAAGGTTGAGTAGAGGCTTAGTCGATTGGGGGCGCGACTGGGTTAGGGGCAGGCGTTCATAATGGTAAGAGTGTAGCTAGCTAGTAGTGAGATGACATTGATCTCAAAAAGAGAGGCTACCATCTACGTACTTAATGGTTTTAGCAGATGTAGACAATGATGTTTCAACTATTGTAAAGATACCTAGACAAATCCAAAGAGCAGATCTTCATAATTTATTCCCTACTTAGTGGATTACTAATTATGAGAATCTTCATCAACAACAACAATCAGTACAAGAAACTACATCTGTACTCTCTAGACTTCCAGATAGAAAGGTGGTTTAAAGTTTACCATTCCTGAAGAAAAAGCCCTAAGGCTTTCTTTCTCCTAGATGATGGTTAAACTGGTGGACAATAAARAAGCTAGGTGGYAAGAAAAGGTTCCAGTCCATTCTTTTRGAGCTCAAGGAAATCCATTATATACTGACAAAATCAATGGTCATTTTATATTGGATGTTTCTAGTATAGGGATGTGTGATCCAGATTGCTCATGTGATGAGTATGATTCTGATGAGGATCTCCCAAGAAAAGATAGATCCCAAAAGAAGAAGAGKGGAACTTGCAAGATGTCCATTGAATATCCTGATAATGAACCAGATAACTCTCAAAAGAGTTCTAAACCAAAGAGGTCTACTCTAGATATCTTTGAACCTTTAGGGCCAAGAAGGATGCCATCAACCTATGAACTTTTGAAAGTTTTAGCTCCACCTACGTTGGCAAGATGTTCCGCATATAAATCACTATATGTCAAAAAAGCCAACTTAACCTRAGCCAATTCCATGCATGATGTTTTSCTCTACCTATGATTTTCCACCCTTGGAAAGAAAAAGGGATGAAAGGAAAAAGATCACCAYAGCTCCTTTTGTTATGAAAAAAGGAATTGATAACATGGGAAGATTTGTTCCAATCCAAGAATTAGAAAAGGTTCTTAATTGGAAAACCCAAAATCCTTTGACCCAAAATCAAGTCCTACATAGGATTAACAACAAAGTAGACAGGGTTATCTCTGAAGTAGAGGTCATCAAAAAGAAATTAGATCCTCTTGAAAAATTTTATCAGTTAACGATTGAAAGATTCAATCAATTTTGACAGGGATCTAAAAGACACTATTAGAATGAGGCTTTTTCTATCAACTTTGACAGGGATCTAAAAGACACTATCAGAATGAGGCTTTTTGGTCCAGTTTTTAACCAAAAAACAGGAGATAAGGAAGGTCAGACTAGAAATTGAAGATGATGACAGACACAGACAAGCACAGGGTCTTCCATCTTCATTACCTCCTACCTCACCAACATTCTCTAAACATAGGTTAGATGCTTCCTATTTATTTCCTTCTATYAGAACTCCTAACCTAGTCTCTCCAATTTTTCAAGTGTTCTTGTAATAGCTCAGCTAATAGCAAGATATTACTCAACATGTYAAGGAGTAAAACCTCCTATTTCTACAAATTTCTTTGTATTAAAAATGAAGAAATGCAGAGAGAGAAAGAAGAACATGCCAGAGCTGCAAAGATAGCAAGAGATAAAGGAAAGAGGAAAATAGAAGCAAAAGAAACCATGAAAAAAGAATCTAACCATCAATAGTTCATGGCAGCAGATACAACCATGGTTACGGTTAATCCTGAATCTATTCCAGATCCAGAAGCTAGTCAAGAAAAGGAATCACAAGGACCTGATTCAAATTAATCTTCTGAAATTGAAAATTCTTCACATGATAATGAGATTTTTGGTAATTTAGATTTTCCAGAAGATGATCAGATGGATGTGATTGTTATCTTTATGGCTGATCACAACCTTTAGAACCTTATATCTCTGAAGACATTGAAGAAGAAGATGAATCTTGAAAGTTCTCAAGCTAGATCTCAACCTCAAAAGGTTAAAAAACAATCCTCCAAAGGCCCATGGTTTCCAATTGATGATGTTGTAGTCAACAAGAGATGAGAAAGATTGCAATAAGTCATAGCCTGGATAAATTCCAATCTTCAAAAGGGAGAACTTCTTCCAAATATTCTTGCTAAATTCTATTCTAGATTAACTGGTTCAATGGGTGATTTTCTAATCTTGGTTCTTATAATCAAACTAATCTATTTGGTCTTTCTTATGAAGAAACTTTAGGACTTTTGTATAAAGAATTCGTAGGGGATGTAACTTTGCATGCTAGACAACTCAGACATGAWTATTTAAAATGAAATACCGTTCATTAAAATTTTCTGATCTAAATAAACATTTTAAARGAAAGACTGAAATATATTATGTTCTTGGTAGAACTCCATATTTGAAACAAGTTTATYTGACGTCTCTTCCATAGGAATTTACATTCTAACATTGAGAAGCTCATGATTGAGGCAAACAGAAGCTTAGAACATCTTGGTATGAGAGAAATCCATCAGATTACTCTCATTGCTCATGAAGGACAATTTTATAGTTAGCAAGTTATTGCTGATTATTTTAAAAATGCGAAGCATATMAAGACAGCATGTTCTAAGAAATATGGGATTGGGTGTTGAAGACATGAGAAATGTGTTTGCAAAAAGTCCTTCAAAAAGAAGAAATTTCAGAAGAAATCTTCATCAAAGAAAGGCARAAAATTCTTGAAGTATTTCAGGAAAAAGAAGTTCAAGAAGAACTTTAAATCTGACCGATGTCACATTTGCAAGCAAAAAGGACATTTTGCAAAAAATTATCCTCAAAAGAAGCCTAAGGCATAGAAAATGATTTCACAGATGATGGTTGATCATCTAGATTTAGATCTTGAATCAGCTTACTCTCAACAGAGTTGACCCCATGATGATACAACATTTGCCATAGTASTCTCTGAAACAGGGAGTGATTCTGATACTAGTTCTGATATTAGTTCAGATAATTCTTTTCCTATTTATCCAATGATGCTTGTTAATTCTTTTCAAATTTCCAACCACATGTGCAGGTTTCTTTATTAAYATCTAAATATGCTAAGCCTGTTAAGGCTATAGCTATGATTTGGCACAGGTGCATATAAGACCATGATAGATCCTGAGTTGCTATTAGGAGATATATTAGAGCCATCCAACACAAAATTCATAGCAGCCAATGGTGCAATTTATGAAGCAGGATTGATATCTAAGAAACCCATTGGAATCAAGTTCTTTTCTGAATGTGTTGTTTAGTTGAAAGTCTAAGGGAATGGACTCCATGGAAAGAATGTTTTGCATGGATGGGATGCAATCAGTAAAGCACAAAATTGAGAATTCTCCCTGAGGAAATTTGCTTTAAGCATTCATTCCAACTCTATTTGTCATTTGCACTCACAGAAGTTCCTAACAAATTTTAATTGATATCTCAAAAGTTACTTTCTTTGCATATAGATTCACATGACAAATTGAAGCATCCAAGACTGTTATGGAAGAATGAGGAATTCTTTGTTAGGCTTCCCTTTAAGCTTAATCAAGATGTTAATCCCAYAAAAGCAAGTCATCTAGGTATGGCATCTGATGATCTTATGTTAGTAAGAGSTGAATGCGAGGAGCTTTTAAAACAAAACTTGATAGATCCAACTAAGTCTAGTTGCATATGTCAAGCCTTTTATGTGAACAAGATAAGTGAGTAAATTAGAGGAAAGAAGAGATTGGTCATAGATTATAAGCCTCTAAATCAATTTTTGCAAGATGATAAATTTCCTTTGCCCAGTATAAAAGATCTTTTATACATTTGCAAGGGGCAAACTTTTTTCAAAATTTGGTTTAAAAGCAAGTTTTTGGCAATTAGGAATTGTTCCTGAAGAACACTACAAAACACTTTTCTGCATTCCTAGTGCCTAGTACCAATGGACAGTCATGCCATTTGGTTTAAAGATTGCTCCATCTGTTTTTTAGAAAACCATAACAAAAATATTTGAGCCAATTTTATCTAATGCTCTGGTATAATTTGATGGTATTCTTYTYTTCAGTAAGGATGAGCTAGATCATGAGAAACTTCTAACCTAATTCTTTGATATTTGTGATTCTCATGGTATCATGCTCTTAAAAAAAAAAAAAAAAAAAAAMCACATAGGTCTTTCTGAATTGAATACCTTGGTATGGAAATTGTCAATAGAGCCACTCAACCAGGACCTCATCTTGTCGAAAACCTTCCTCAATTTCCCAATGAAAATCTTTCAAAGAAACGATTCAATAGTTCCTAGGTATCATCAACTACATAAAAACTTTCCTRCCAAAAGCCTTTCACCATACAAATCAGCTATCYAWACTCTTAAAGAAAAATCYGCCCAYTTRGGGCACAACCYAAACCAAAGYCRTCAAAGCCTTAAAGGAAATGTGCAAGCAGCCAATGCCTCTCACGATTCCAACCACAGGCCTCAGGATCTTACAAACAGATAGAAGTGATGAACATTGGGGTGCTATTTTATTTGAGGAGATCAATGGAGAAAAATATTACTGTGGAGATGCTATATGGTCAATACAAAGATGTAGAGAAGCATTACCACACCACAATCAAGGGGATCTTGACCGTCAAAAATGATATTAAATGCTTTGAATTTCATGTGATAGGTCATGAATTCATTATTCACATGGATAATTCTTCATTTCCTAAAATCCTTGATTTCAAAAATAAAATGATACCTCAAGCCCAATTATTGAGATTGGAAGATTGGTTTTCCAGATATAAATTTAAAGTACAACATATCAAAGGAAAACATAATATGCTTGTAGATCTTTTATCCAGACCAAAGGCCTCTCCGTTACGCAAAAAAGTAGAATTTTTATATAGGCCAACACGAGAGAAAAATGTTATACTTCCTAACTTGATACTGAGCTAGTGTTCTCATCTGATACCTGTTAAATTCATGGTTAATCCTACAAGTCACCATAATTTCTTGTTTCCTCCAGGATTACTTGAATATCCTTTTATTCGTCAGATAATTAAGCATGCAAAGACACATTTAAATTATTATCTATATGCTTATGATCTTCAACAAAAGATGCCTTTCTAAATCCCAGTTTTGATTTTGAATATCCATAGGAAAATGTAATTAATGTCTTATTAGATTTGACTCAAAATGGTTATTATTAGTTATGGCGTGTCTCAATATTATTCTATCACACTATAAAGATTAATGCCCATGATTTGAGATCATTTTCGATAGAGCCAAAGAAATCTGGASATTATTTGTGGAATTATTTGATATGGTATGCYACTCCTACAAAATAGTTGGAAACATTACAGATCTTACCCCAAGGAAATTGACTAAGTACAAATCAATTGCTATAGCATTGCTCAAGGAATTGCAATGTTTTAAGTTTTGGGGTAACCACATAAAATATCCATCTTTTACTACTAATATTTGCTCATTTTTAAAAGTTGCTTGTTCTTTTATGCTCTTAATTATGCTATGTGATCTCATGTTAACATATTAAAGACCTGCACTGTAACACCCCCAGATTAGGAACTATCCTACACTGAGAATATTACATTACCATACTCGTAAAACAATCCACTACCCAATAAAACTCAACAATATCCAAAACAATAAATAATGTGTTTTAATAAATCCTTACCAACCCAATATTTATTCAAACTGAAATCGTGAAAACCCTAAAGAATTAAAAACACGAGTAGCTAAACCAAACAAGAATTAACTTAAGGATAACCAAAAACCATTCAAGTGGACAACTATTTTAATACATAAAATTTATTTAAAACATGCTTTAGGGTATCATAGTTTGYCCACAAGTGACCTCCTCGCACCGTCTAGCTACACATCATCTAAAATGCAAAATAAGAGAAAAGGAATGAGCTAAAAAGCCCAGTAAGTAAATCTTAGGCAAGAATGTATAAACATGCCCTAAATGTCATGAAATTATAAAATTTCGCCTTCCAAATGAAAACTTTCTAAACATTTCCTTTTCGAAATCTTTTTACAAAACCCTTTCTTTCAAGATACATAACTTGTAAAACATTTYATTTTATTTCATTCGTGAGCTCACTGAGTGTAACGCCTAGCCATTAAGCTCTGCAATGGGCCATTCTTATTTGGAACCCGATTACATTCCTACCGGTAGACCGTAAAGCGGTTAATATCATATTTCTTTTCCTTCCATCTTTTCACCTCCAAAGAGTTGAACATTATATTCTTCAGGGTTGGGTGTGCTAGTCCCCCACGTCCCATTTCCCACTCACATCTTTCGTGGCTAGGTTTACACTCCTTTTCGGAAACTTTAACATTTTCCTTTAAAATTTCATTTCCTAAGCTATTCATTTCTAAATGTATGAATGGCTCATGCCAGGAATGATGTAGAACACTAACTACATGCCCATGACATGAAATGCATACAACTGTATATAATATATCATTCGACATAAAACAGTACAGRATATGAAACAAATGAAACATTCCACACAATTAACACATCTCATAATACAATCTCATACCACCACCACATAACACACAACAAAAGAGATAGGCGGTATGGGTTTTACGTGCATAAAATCCATATACAACACATTAAACTATCTAAAAAAATTCATTTACATCCATTCATAAGCATTAATGAGATGTGAGAATTTAGTTACCCGGAGTCCTTTACATTAAAGGGTTCTTACTTAAATTGTGAAGTGAACTCCTTCGACCTTTCTCAATGTTAAGGCACTCAAAACGACCTAATTGTGATTATAGAAAGAAAGTCTATTTAGTTCGATCGTCCCAACTTACATATTCAGTGTTTAATCCAAGAATGTCCTTTTATCAATTACAAATCCATATTTAGTTATCATATTATCAAGTATCACGTTTTTAAGGGTACAATTCCAACTCCTTAGCTCAGGTATTAAACCTAATCTATGTTCTCCCACCAATTCACTTTAGGACATAATTATATACAAGTCATAAATTCCAATATCAAGTAATAATGTTTTCACCTTTACGTTCACAAGGTCCAAGTGTTGCGGGAGTGGAATTGGGTTTTTGAGCATGTGCTCAAGCGGTGTGCGCAACAGCTCTGGGCGTCGGGGTGTCTAGGCGCTTAGGCGTCGGGGAGCTCGGGCGCTGGGCACTGGGCACATGGGCGCTTGGGCGCCTATTGCTGGGCACCTTAGCAGGTCCTTGCTCCTGGCCATTCCATTTCCAAATTGGCAAAGAGTCTCCGGTGACAAACTCTGGCAAGAAGGAACTGGATAACGAGAGGCGGCGTGCACAGATCCAGTCCATTAGAGAAGAGGGAGGTGGTAGATCTGGTTGAGCGATGACTGGCGGGAGGTAGAATAAAATGGCTGGCCGTGCGACAAAGCATCCGAGCGACTGCAAGAGGCGCRCAGATCTAGTCAAGGGAGAAATAGATCTAGATGAGTTCTGCATGCCGAGCACAAAGCACTGTCTTCCCTGTGTTCTGGTGGTGCAATAGTTTAGCCATGGTTCGAGTAGCTAGAGTGCGATAACCGAGCAAGCACGGTAAAGTAACGAGCAAAGTGCATGACAAGGACTCCCGAGCAGTCGCAGTTCTAACGCACGAATCCAATCT